>JAWPHD010004789.1:0-178706 GCA_037043455.1 Cyrtodaria siliqua
AGCTAACCAGTAGGTCATATTGCCTTCTGACCGCTCCCAGTCGGCAACCCTTTGTGTTGTGTTTGTCCTATTCATTGAATATTTATTTTGTTCATTTGATTTAGTTTCTAATACAGTGCGGACATACGGTACCATTGCGTTAGGGTGCTTTGGTTTCTAAAGGTTCATTTTTCTCATTAGTGTGACTTTGATCTTGAAGAAAATTACCTGCTTGTTTGTCACAGCACATTGACTTATGCTGGTGAACATATGTGTAAGATATGTTTGGAATCGACTGATACATAAAGGAGTTAAAGCCTGGAAACGAAATTATCGCAATCACTTTCAGAATATTGGCGTGATCTTGACCTAAAAGGTTAGAACCTGTATGTTGGTCGGACACATTGTCTTGTGATGGATAACGTTTGACAATTATAGCAATAATATTCAACGTTTTAATATGGCATTTACATTGAAGGTAAGGACCTATATGTTACTCGCGTCACATATTCCCTAGGTGGTGAAAACCTGTAAATAAAATTATTGAAATCAAATAATAGATAAAGAGGTTATATCCCGGACAGAAAAGTATATCAATGACTTTCCGTCATAGATTGAACTTGACCCTGAAAGTAAGGACCTGAATGTTGGTCGCATGATATATAATGAAGTTATAACCTGGACATGACTTGGTACGGCGGAATGACGTATATCGGGCAAGCATATAGTCCCCTCCTCATATAATCAAAGCACTGAAAGTGCTGATTGACGGTGCCACTCAGAAAGTATTGATTCCGAAAAAAAAACAGGTTTGCGTACTTTTGTGCAAAATATTATTGAAATCGGATGAGGTATTACCAAAGTTATGGGACCGGACGGAAGGACAGACGGAGAACGACAATTCCATATCCCTCCGCCTAATCGGCGGGGGAAGTGAAGTTATGTAGAAATGTAGAAATTGTATAAGTGTTAAAGGGGAATAATTGTAAAATGAAAATGTCAGAAGTTTACAGCGAACTTTGATGTAAGCCCTAATGTCCATAATAGTATCTACTCGCTTCCTAACCATTTCTATAACAGTGGTCAACGACTGCTGATTATATTCAAATGAAGATTATGTGCAAAATATTATTGAAATCGGATGAGGTATTACCAAAGTTATGGGACCGGACGGAGAAAGTTGGTCGCAACATACGTATACATGAGAGCTCAGTTCCTTTCGAAAACCAGTCAGATTCAATTATACATGACAGAGTTATCGCCTCTTGAATGTCTGAAAAATAGGATTTCTGCAAAGACGTTTTCGGTAGCGATATCGCTAAAACAAAACAAACTTCATTGAATTAGGATAAGTATGGAAAAAAAATACATGTAGTCTGATGTAACGGAAGTCATTGTTTCTATGTATTGTTCTTAATTCCTTAAATATAAATGCTTTTTAAACACAGTATTGATAATGGTAATAAAATGTGATGAAATGCCATTGATAGAACGTAATAATTATAACTATTGCGCTGTAATATATGTATTCATTCTCTAAATAAGTATGTTTGTTTGTTCTCTTCTCTGAAATAGTGTGTATTGTATTCGGCCTTGTTTAGGCAATAAAAATGTAAATTGTATGCCAAATAAAATATTGAAATGAATTGAATTGAATTGATGAAAATAATTGTATGGTTTGACAAAGCGATGTCTGTGGTACATAGTTATATAATCTCTTCTACTCTCGAATTTATGAACGAACTTTGATAGTTACCATGATGTAATGTGATACATGGTTTCAATTTAATATCATGGTAATCGAATGACTTACTCTTCAAATGTACGTACGGCACGGATTATATTTATAATCCAATTACATCTGATATATTTCTAGTTCATGTATGCATGCTAATTATTCTAATATGTGATATAAATAAATTAATAAACATTATCGTTTGTCGTTATATACATCCTTCATACACAGATAATATACCGATAATCTCTATTATATTCGTTACTAAACTATTAATTGCTACTTTCGGTATTCCCCGTACTACGCACCTGCTGTTTTCGTTATATTTCGGAATGTACGGTACGGTACGGCTGTTACTCCCAACCTCATGTAGACGCTTGTTTACGTTATAAGACATAACATATGCGCATTAATTTGTACAGGATCAAATCCACTCAATAACAGCGTATTACTTAAACTTAAGTTAACATCACTTCATGTTTACCAACGCTTACATATGTATCAGTATGTTGTCAATATACAGATCTTTTGCCCATTTACAGCACTGCAAATGGTACTACTTTTATCGCGCTGTAATCTGGTGCTCTTTGGTTTCTAGTAGAAATTCGTTGTGCGCCATAATTCCCACTACTTAAGACGTTGCCTGAGGGCACCGTAAAAAAACCGGTAGGAGACTAATACATGTATGTTATAGCTTAGGAGATATACAATATTCGAACACCCTGATACAAGAGGTGTTCAGATTTTAACGTAACAATTTCCTTTTATATCTGAATAATCACATCTCGCCGAATATGTTCATTTTAATGTCAAGTCTAAAGATTCCTTCGGCCTAATTATTCTGCATCCGTATTTTCGAAAAAAGGTAGAGAATGATGTTATGAAGCAAACATTTTCAGTTATAAAAATAACTGCAATACAATTTGTAAAACAAACATGCTTGTAATTTGTCGTTTTAGGTTATATTAGGTTATATTATTCTGATATGTCCATGTCTAAGCGTATTGTCCCATTTCACATCAAATGTTGCGTGTAATCTGTGTTCACAAGTCTATATTTTTTTACATTTCTTATCCTGGCACCACCCCCCCCCCCCACCCCATCCTACCGCCCGCATTCCCCCACCACCTGCATTTTCCCTCTTCCCCCGCTTACACATATACCCCTACCCTCTCCCATTCGAAACTATTACTGTGTTGTTTTGGTCAAGTCTTACACATATAGCTATGTTGGCCCCACTCCCCGCCCGCATTCACCTCACACTCGAAACTCATTTTTTGTTTTTCTTGTTTTACATATTTCTGTGTTTTTTTGGTAATTTCTTACACATATAAAATTATGTTACCCCCCTCCCTAAGCCCTTGAGCCCCCCTCCCCCCCCCCCCCCCCCCCCACGCACCCCTACTCGAAACTATCTTTTTTTTTACATATTTATGTGTTGTTTTGGTCAATTCTTACACATGTAGCTATGTTGAAACCCCCGCCCCCTCACAAACTTCCCCGTCCCCCCCCGTCCCCCCACACTCGAAACAGTTTTTTTTTTACATATTTCTGCGTTGTTTTGGTCAATTCTTACACATATAGCTATGTTGACACCCCCGCCCCCCTCACCGCCTTCCCCGCTCCCCACCCACTCACTCGAAACTATTTTGTTTTTTTACATATTTCTGCGTTGTTTTGGTCAATTCTTACACATATAGCTATGTTGTCCCCCCCCCCCCCCCCCCCCCCCCCCCCCCCACCCACCCACCCCACTCACCCACCCACTCGAAACTGTTTTTTTTTACATATTCATATGTTGTTTTGGTCAACTCTTACACATAAAGCTATGTTGACATATGTTTTCTTCTTTAAAGTTTGTGAGATTTAACGTCCTATTGATTTTGGAATCTATCATGTCTATAGGTCTCAGGTCAAAGTAATGTTGACCTTGGTGTAATGTCAAAGTGATTCTGAACTTGGTCTAATGTCAGAGCAATTTTGAGGATTGCTGATATCAATCACTTTGTTTCATTTTGTTTTAGGGTTTTATATCATGCATGTAGCGTATATGTATTGGAATTTAAGACTCTTAATTACTACTAGTTTCCGTGATTTTCATAAAGCGGTTAATATAGAAACAAAAAATACAGTGAGTGGATTGATTTTGTTTTTTTAATGATAAAACAGGAAATCCTATAATATATACAGATTATTTAACTGCTGCATTCGATTATGGAGAAATCCTTCGCAGGATGGTAGGCGTGTGCTTATGTTTAGGAACGAGCGGGTATGCGAGTGAGTGACACATTTAACCACCTTAACATCGAGTGAAGGCTGTCCTTATAATCGAATCCAGCAGTTAAATACATTTCTATATATAAAACGTTTTCTTATTTACTTTCAAGTCTATGTTTCATTAAATGTAATCACCCGACAAACTGAAACTACAATATTAATTTCGTATATTTTCACAAAAGAGATAGACGTAAATAACTAAAGTCATATTGAACGTGCTATGCTTTATAATTATTCAAATCATATAAAATTACTCAATGCAATATGTATGATAAAATATGCATAGT
This sequence comes from Cyrtodaria siliqua, assembly GCA_037043455.1. Lineage (NCBI taxonomy): Eukaryota > Metazoa > Mollusca > Bivalvia > Adapedonta > Hiatellidae > Cyrtodaria > Cyrtodaria siliqua. The sequence continues at coordinate 4,279 of JAWPHD010004789.1, forward strand.
GTGATTTTAAATTATTTGTTTTTACATGTATTTGTGTGAAAAACGTAAAATCAAATGTAAACAAGCATATTCAACCAATTATGGGACACTTGTGTAAATACTAAACTGGTTAACCCACAATATAATAACAACCTAATAAAAATTAATACTTGACAGCCATACATAATACATGCACAAGGAAAACATTCAGACTGTGACATTGTTGGAATAAAGATACATTGTTTATTAATAAATGAAATCACAACCATGAACACCAACATACCGGTTGTGTTATGTCCATAAAACACAGACACCTAATTAACTACATTTAAATTGTATGTTTCAATAAGTCTTATCATTTGGCAAAATAACATTTCAATAACAAATAATTTCGGATATGTTTTTTATTTCAGGAGCTGTACGGGATGAAGAAATACGAACCAATAAAGTCATCTACCGTAAGTAATATACAAGTACATGTACAGTGATACCGAGTGTATAATGACAATATTATTGTTTTTATTTAAAATGACGCTGAATAGTGTGCTTGTTTTTTCTACAAAAGCTGTCGAAAGGAAAAGGAGTTTGTTGCGAGATTTTTTAAAAATAGATATGTAAAGCTTTTGTCGTATTTAAATAAAAAATATATAACAAATGATAGTCTACGGCACAATTCGTTGCGCTAGACGTCTTTGGAGGAGACATCTGTTTCTAACTTCAAAATACCACTGAGAAGAGGAGAAATATACTAGTCATTAAACATTTTCACAATTTTTACAAAATATATAGTTAGGTTATGGAAAGAAAAAAACGATTATTTTGCAATTACACATGTATACAACGTTCAAAACATAGATTAGCAAATGTTATTCTTATCTGTATTTTTACTTTAAAAAGCAATATGGACCATTTCCGACCATCTGTGTGAAGGTTGTTTTTTTGGACTAAAATTATCAATGTATGTTTTACTGCTCAACAGTTGTTTAAACCGTGCGTAATACAGTGTGCTATGACATTTGTACAATTAGCTCAGTATGTTCTTATATATATGTATTCCTATTTTTAAAATAACAAATCAATCTCATATTTTCTATAACAAAAGGCGTAATTCTACTTGGCGTTTCACTCGACCTTTTTTTGAAAGGAAGCAGAGCTATTGTCAGCATTTGATCGTTGTCTGCATTGTCTGCATCTGCGTCGTCTGCGTCTAATTAACGTTTTGCATGTACGCTTGTATCTTGAAAACTACTTTACATAATGAATTGAAACTACACACATGCATTCGGCACCATTATACAGCATCATACAGCCAGGTTTATAACGTTTGCTAGTATGCTTATATCTTGGAAACTACTTTGCATAATGGATTGAAACTTCACACATGTATCCGGCAACCTTAGACAACCTCATAAAGCCGGATTCTAAAACTCATGGTTTTACAAAATGATTGCCCCTTTTTGTGCTTGAAAAACGTGGTTATACATGTAGTTTTGCATGTAAGCTTGTCAACTTATAGTGTCAACTTACTTGTTTTATCTCTTGTTCGTGTTTGTTGCTGCCAATGGATCCCCTTTTCAGTATTTATTGACATTCACACTAGCGTTTGTTTAGTGCTGTGTGGCGACCGTAAAATGTTGCCACGACTGCATATCAGTAGTGTTATTACTTACTGTCCTTTGGGATCATCAAGCCCATTCCCTTTTACTTTAAAGTGGAATATCGTTTAAGCCGGAGCTAGGAGGCGTGAGAGGTGTTGCACATACATTACCTCTCATGAACAGACTCAATAAAACCGAGTCTGCTACTTTTATCATTTGTTTGTGTTTGCTGTTTCCATGGGATTCCCTTTTGAGTATTTATCAATAAAACCGAGTCCGCTATTTTTATATCTTGCTGTGTTTGTTGCTTCCAATAAATTCTCTTTTCAGTATTTATTGACATTCACACTAACGTTTGTTTAGTGCTGGGTGGCGGCCGTAAAACTTGCACCGACTACAAATAAGTAGTGTTATTACTTACTGGTCCTTCGGGATCATCAGGCCTAATATTTGAGGCTTTAAAGTAGATTATCGCTTAAGTAGGTCCTAAGAGGCGAGGGAGGTGTTGCACTCTACATTACCTCTTATGAACAGACTCAATGAAACCGAGTCTACTACTTTTATCTGTTGTTTGTGTTTGTTGCTTCCAAGGGATACCATTTTCAGCATGTATTGTCTTATTTAAATTTAAATGTTTCACTATATCTTAGAATCCCAGTAACCAAATCAATGACACAACCCATGCATTCACTTTCATATGAAGAACTCAGAGACAAGTGCCATATTTCTGTTCAATTATGCAGAGTTTTGCCTTTCAACTAAGTTTTCAATTAAACAAGGCACAGAAGACATCGAAAGACGATCTCATGCACCGACGGGCGGTGTTTCTTGCTGACATTCACACTAGCGTTAGTTTTGTATTGTCTGGCGCCTGGAAAAAATCGCCCGGACAACAAAGCAATAGCGTTATTACTTACTGGCCGATTTTATATTATCTCTCATGAACAAACTGAATACAACCGAGTCTGCTACATTTCTCCCTTGTTTGTGTGTTTCTACCAACGCTTTTTACCGTATTTATTGATGAAAAACGGTCGCACTTGACGAAAAAAACTGAAACAAAAAACACATTATCTTTGTTATATACTTTGATATCTCAGGTTATAAATGTTAAAACAGCATGATTTAACAAATAAACTTCAGAGACTTGAAATTGTTGAAACATGACCAGTCAACATCCTGAAGTGTTTTAAGACTTTAGGATATAATGCTTGTCATATTTGTCATACTTTTCCATATTTGTAAATTATTACCTCTGCTTATCAAAGGATACATACAATATCACGGTCTTGACATTTACCCTTTACCGTCATTCTAAATGCATTATGAGAACATACCTATTCTGACATATATATCAAAAGTGGTCAATAAATATATTAACTAAGTTTAAATTGTGTATGATTACCCTTCGTGAAATTTAATCATCTTACAGCAATGCTTTTAATGCACTTTAGCTCGTCGAAAAGGGCTTTTAAACACCTATATTTAAGACACACATCGATATTTCCATTACCCCGGATTGCTCTTATAGTTGATGTGTTTTCTACCTTAACATTTCTGAGATTTAACCTCCTATTGATTTTGGAATCTATGTTTAATGTCAAAATACTGTTGACCTTGGTCTAATGTCAAAGTAATTTTGACCTTCTAATAACACTTGATCTCCACTGATATAAATAAAACTGCTTCATGTATTGCTGATTTAAATCTCTTAGTAGTTTCATTTTACTCAGTGTTTTTTTATGCAAGTAGATTACATGTAGGTGTTTTGGTATTTAACATGTTTAAGACTCGGAATTACTACAACTTTTTGTGATTTTCATAAAGGGAGGTAATAAAGAAAATATTACAGTGAGGGAATTACTTTGGGAAGTACTTTTAATGATAAAATAAGACAACATTAAAATAAATATTGTATCTGATTTAGCCATGTGAACTGTCCGTATTTAAGCGCTCAGTCCTGATTTATAGTAATAGCGACCATATTGGAAGTCACGCTGACCTAATTTTAACAACGATGGACAAAGAGTGATCCCAATAGGTTGTCAGCTTACAAAAAAACAAAAACACGTTCAGTGGGTTGAGATAGATTGTTGTTCTTGCTCGTCAGTTATTGATGTCAAATGTTACGCACCATCTATTCACAGAACCTGAATCGGCCTCTGCATTAGGCGACTATGAAAGCAATCGTAAACTCGGCCAATCTAGTCATTCTTCGGGATAATTATTATGCTAAGCAGTGTATTAGATGTTGCGAATGCTATGAACGTAGATCACTGTGTACATGCAGGGTCTTAGACTGGCATCAGTCCTTAATGTTATAACCTTTTAACTATTATTATAGAATTTCCTTATCACTGAAGGAGGCAAATATCTCCACTTATGACGTGTATGGTCTTTTCTGAAAATAAATTCAGTCAAGAAGAGAAACAGAGCTTGAAATAAAATAATTTGTATGCAGAGTATTATTTTGTTTTTTAATTTGTCTAATTTTATTATTTATAGTCTAATTAAGTACGTTCTAGATATAGTACAGCTCCTTCGTGAAAAATTGTGCACTTTGGGTTAAAAGCATGAAACTTGGCACACTGGTAGAGTTTAACATACTAAAATTGTTTGGCTATAGGGCCAAGCGAAAAAAATCCAAGATGGCCGCCAAATCCAAGATGGACGCCAAAATAATATGATTATTCTTATTTATTTTTTTATATTTTTTTGATATGATAATTTTAAGTCAAAGGTTAATATTTTAGTGGTGTGAGATGTAAGGTTTCCTAAAATAATTTATTATGGTGTCAAAACTATTACTATTACGATAAAATTCAAAATGGCGGCCTTAATGCGCGAAAACCAGTGAAAAACTGTGTTTTTTTTAAATTAGTGTTTTATTTTAATGCAAGTACTTTTGGCCTTTGCAATCAGAAGGAAAGGTCGAAGTCTGACCATTTACACAGTATAAGGGTCCATAATGTACTGATTTAAAGTGTTAAAACATCGACTAGAAAGAAGACAAGTATTTCTTCATTACACAATTTTTCAAAATAAATCTGCACATATTCTGCTTTTAAAACTTACACACCTTATGAGAACTAATATTCAATTATCACTTAGTTGAATAGTCAGAAGTGGTATTGTTACAGCTATGCAGAGCATGTAGCTAGGGTGATTATCATCCTACGTTCGATAATACATACATACTCTACTAAATAATTGTGTAAATTGTTCCAAGATATCTTTTTTGTGTACCTGAAAAGCTAATCGTTGTCTCTCTCACAATCACCACCACACCTACATAGTGCTGTACATCTTATTGCCGCTTTTACACATTTACATCGGCCTCTTCATCCCTTTTCTGTCTGACATCCACATCTTAGTAGTTCTTGGCGAGCTTTAGAAGCTTCAGGAAGTACTGTCCACAATGGTTCCCAGATCTGGTCTTGGGTTCTCTGCCAGCCCCAACGACTTGGGCATGGTGAAATAGCACTTGATTCTAAGGACTGACCCCAACAATACCCAGCCTGGTATGCTACTCCCTTAGTGTGTTGAAGTAAAGCAGCAGATGTTGGTGGTATTAAATCGATTGACCTTCCTTTCTTTATAAAGAGATCTTTTCGTAACTCATCTGATGTTTCACGTGTGCTTTTCCTGTCGTACAAAAAAACTACAAGCGTTCCAGAATTGGCATCTTCTCTTCCAACTATTGCAAAGAAGGAGTACAGCCCAATACATGAACAGCTTCAATGACATATGGAAAAATTCTACTTACTGCCCATGTTTACCACTGAAAAAGGAAGTTTGGCCTGTAAAAGCATGCATACCTGACAATGCTTTCGACATTTCTGGACCCATGGATTAGGATATGCCAAGTACAGATATGAAACGAAAATGCTTCCCAGTGCCAAATGTTATCCACAATTCATTAACACAAAGCTCACTGAAGACAGCAATTGATAACTCAAGAACATAAGTATAACAGTTCTGATCATCATTCGTTTGTAGTTTTGTCTACCACAGTCTTCCACATGCAACAGTAACCTAGTATCTGCCTCTTCATGTGTACATGGCGAAAGAACACTTACATCTTCTCTCGGTGGATTGCAGATTACATCTTTGTCCTTGGTTGACACTATTTGTTTATCAATAATTTCAGTTGCCACAGATTCAGTAGCTAGGTAGCTAAATAGTTCGACTTTATTTTCATCAACTCGAAGGAATGATTTCCAATTTGCAGGTACATTTGAATCTGACTGCACTCTTCTACGTACACCGTTACTACGTTTACTGCGTGTCATTGCCGTCTATCCTTGATATACTGATCCCAGACAATATATACTCTGCTTGTATTTTGTAGTTGTCTTTTGATGAAGGGAGTGAATACCTGCTTGGAGTAATCTGCAAATGTATTGGCTGCTTCAGGTTTTAACATGTTAACTATAGCTGCACCATCGAAGTGATTCTGCAGACATGTTACCAAATCTGATTTTGTTCAAGATCGCAACTTACCAAAGCTAGAGTGAGATGTGGGGTAGCTTTGGTAGCTTTGGTTTTTCATGACGAAAAATGTCATCAATGTCACCATCACGAACTTGACAGGAAACATAGAGTTGGGAAAATAATGAACGGTTCGGTTCTTCTTTAGCGAATTGGTTGCCTACCTTTCATTTGTTATTTTTCGCTGACTCACTGGACAACCGTGTTCTTCTTTATTGGGTCACATAACGAAACAGTTCTCTCTTTAAACCGTTCCTGCACATACATGGCGAACTTCTCTTCTCCTACTCTTTTTATGTTACGAACTGTGGCAGCTACATACTCATCTACAATGCCTCTAGTCTGTAATACTAGCAGGTCACTACTGCACTTCTTAAAATGATTTCGCATTTTCTCCACAACTCCACATAGACAGTCACATTTAACTTGATTTGCAAAGGAAGATTGAAATCCTTTTTGATGTTCGTGATGATACTTATTTGTTCCTTAAATTGAGTATTCTTAATAGGATCCTGTGACAATTCAAATTCGCTTATAACCCTTGACACTTCTGGTCATGAAACCATCCACCGAAGCAACTGTGTTGTATTTTCTGTTAGGCCCACTGCACCCCCATCATCTTTGAAACATGTGTTGTTCTGCTCATGGGCATGGTCAATTACAATTGATGAAAAAGGCCTGCTGGGTTTTCCGAATCACAAAATTGCCTTTGTTAAACTCTGTGACTACAGCTGGGTGCTTTTCTATCAAACAATTCATGTCCCTCAGATGCACTGGTAACCATCTAGCATAATTGATATGATCTAATACAAACAAAACAAGGTATTCGTCTGGTTAGTCACATAACGAAACAGTTCTCTCTTTAAGCCGTTCCTGCACATACATGGCGAACTTCTCTTCTCCTACTCATTCTATGTTACGAACTGTGGCAGCTACATACTCATCTACAATGCATCTAGTCTGTAATACTAGCAGGTCACTACTGCACTCCTTAAAATGATTTCGCATTTTCTCCACAACTCCACATAGACAGTCACATTTAACTTGATTTGCAAAGGTAGATTGAAATCCTTTCTGATGTTTGTGATGATGCTTATTTAGTTCCTTAAATTGAGTATTCTTAATAGGATCCTGTGACAATTCAAATTCGCTTATAACCCTTGACACTTCTGGTCATGAAACCATCCACCGAAGCAACTGTGTTGTATTTTCTGTTAGGCCCACTGCTCCCACATCACCTGTGACACATTTGTTGTTCTGTGCTCATGGGCATGGTCAATTACAATTGATGAAAAGGCCTGCTGGGTTTTCCGAATCACAAAATTGCCTTTGTTAAACTCTGTGACTACAGCTGGGTGCTTTTCTGTCAAACAATTCATGTCCCGCAGATACACTGGTAACCATCTAGTATAATTGATATGATCTAATGCAAACAATACAAGGTATACGTCTGGTTAGTGAGTCAATATACAACTTGAAATTCCCTTCTCTTAAGGATCTAACGAACACAAATACTAGCAATTCAAATTGCAAAGTAATACTGGAACTGAGAACGTTTTTTCCTCTTGCCATTCTTTAAAGGTTAAACACTGGTCACCCATATAACTAGTGTAGGCCTCATAGGACTTGGTCATCAAAATGTAAAAGCTGCTTGCAGTGACTTGGTGTGCATGTCGTGTTCGTGATATTTGACTGGCTTTAAGGAACGCATCTGCTTTGCCAGATGTGGCAATATCGGCCTTTGTTATGGCAGAGGTCCATCCACTGCCCTCCAACAAGGCACCTAGTGTTTTCATAGCTGCTAGTTCAATATGTAGTCCTCCAAGCATCACAACAGTGTGGTCTTTACCATATAATGGCGTATCATGGCCACCAACGTTATCTTCTGGTTTACTTCTGTTGGTTAGCTTATGTTCGGCGTGAAATGCTGCGTAAAATTAGCAGCTCGATTTATTAATTAATCGAGCATCATTTAACTTTAAATCTGCTTGAATATAATTAAACAAAATGCTGAGTTGTAAATTTTCTTTCTTATTATATCATGTTTTAAGATTGCAGTGCGTCCCTTTAAAGTTGTGTGTAAAAGGGATGGAATCGAGGGAGCAGGATGTCAGCTTGCATATCCATGTAATATTCGGTCTGAAAAGGATTTTCACTGTAGTACTCATTCAATATCAAATTACAAAATCTCACCAAGAGTGTATGTTGTATTGTGACACCTGTAGGCTGTATGTTTTTTGTCAGTAATGGTTACCTAAATCAATGATCAGTTTTTACAAATATGAGACTAAAATAACAGTAGATTTAATCAGAATTCTTGCTATAAAGCACATGCATAAAGACATATTATTTAGATGAAAAGTTTTGGAGTAATATTAACATTTTTATCAAAAACTAAAACAATGCTATTCATCTGTCAAACTGAAAGTAGTTAACCATAATATTTACACAGTTGTAATAATTACCAACAGAGAGAAGATAATAAGTGATTATTACATCCACATGTATCTATGATGTATTTATTCATTTGAAAATACCACAAATAGCATTACAAACTACCCGATGAACGTACAAATATGGTTTTATCTTGGATAATAAAATGTTTTATCACACTTTTTTAATTTTTTTACTATTAAACTTACATTTTGAGCATCAAGTGTATAATTATTGAATTTTACTATTATAGTGAAGATGTTTACATTAAATTGGACAATATTTATTAATTTTTAGTGTTATTATGTATCTCTAAAGACAGTAGGTGAAATTTCAGAAATTTTGGAGGCAATTTGAATTTGGCGGCCATATTGGATTTTTTTTGCTTGGCTCTATAGCCAAAACTGTTTGATATGATGTCATCTATTACTGTGCCAAGTTTCATGCTTTAAACCCAAAGTGCACAATTCATTCAATATTTTGCACGAAGGAGCTGTACTAATAGACTCTGTGTCTAGATAGACCCTGGTACATGTAAGGTCACATGGCGCGTTCTAGCTATACCCGATATTGATACAAAACAGATAGGAGTGTGAAATGCCATGATTGTCATAACCAGCCACACATTTATTTCTCATTTTCCAAATTAGATCTCTTTTTTTCACTACTTTTCCGAAATAGGACTTCAGGGGAGACAAAAACATGACTTTAAAGGGATTGAAAGCGATCTGGATCTGGAAATCGATTAGTGTCAATCAAAATAAAACTGAAAACCCTTCATAGTATGCTTCAGATTCATGTGAAATGTTACCTCAGAGGGAGATGAGATGAAGTTCCCTGTCAGACTCGCCTCTATCAGGAAGCAAACTCCCGCAGTGCAGGGATATGTAGCTCTGAAGTCAAGGTTATATCCGCTGAGCTACCAAAGCTATTGTTAAATAAATTGTTTGGCTGAAAAACTTGCCGACTCTACTTGTTTTTCTTGTCCCTTTAAGCTGTAGCTTATTCCGAGATATGAAATCAAAATGGGTGTTATGTCCTGTTAACACATCATATTACTAGGTAAGATTTGGACAGCTACCTCAGAGGGAGATGATGAGGTTCATCATCAGACATGCCTATGCCAGGGAATGAACCCACATGCACATTATGCTACACTCTGGATATGCTTTAGAAGTATGTTCTTCAATACGAAATTGTAGTATGTCGACATTTCTGGTCGAAATTTCGCCAAAAATCTCGACTTTTCAACTTCATGTTTTCGACTTTTCGATTTTCGCCCTCTTACTAACCATTTCTACAACGCGAACACTCTAACCCGAAGACGAAAAGTCGAGATCGTAAAATTGTAAAATCTTTAAATGTTCACCCTCAGATTTTCGACTTTTTGAATTCGGAAAAGGAAGGGAAAGTATATAGGGTAGGGTAAGGATGTTTAGAGTAAGGTAGATTATGGTAGTATTAGGAACGGTAATATATGGTAGTGTATGGTAGGGTTGGATAGGGTAGTATAGGTTACGGTAGAATACGGTAATGTGGGGTAAAGGAAGAGTAAGGTAGGGTAAGGAAGGGTAAAGCAGAGAAATTTAGAATATGGTATGTCAGGTAAAGTGTTTGATAGGTTAGAGTAAGGTAGAGTAGGGTAAATTATGGTAGTGTAGGGACGGGATTTATATGGTAGATTAGAGTAGGGTAAGATAGGGAAAGATATGATAGGATATGGAATGGAAAGGTAAGGAATAGAAGGTAGGGAAGGTTAGAGAATATTATGATAGGGTAGGGTATAGTAGGGTAAGGTAGGATAGGGTAAGGTGTCAGACATGTAGAGCACAAAGTCATCTGTAATACATGGTTCTACAGGAACACATGTGTATACCAGACGTGCCTATGCATAGCATACAGTCATCTGAAAGGCATGGGATACACTTGTAGAGCAGATATTGTCATTGCAAAGCATAATGTAATATGCAGAACAAAAGCGATTGTAATACAATCAAAGAAATGTAATCGGCCCTACTTTGTCCTACCCTACCATACGTTATCCTGCTCTACCCTTAACATATCTTACCCTATCATAACATAGGCTATCCCAACCTTCCCTACCGTACCATACCCTATATACCACGCTTTTCCATTCCCTACCCTATCCTACCGTAACCTATCCTATCCTATCCTTTCCTACGCTAAGGTATCATAATATACCCTTCCCTACCTTACAGTACCTTACCCTTTACCTTGTCCTACCACATGTTATCCTTCCCGACATTACACTTTCTTAACATAGTTTACCTTACCCTATCTTACCATTCCCTACCCTACGTTGTCTAAGCCTAGCCTACCCTACCTTATCCGACCCTGTCCTACCTTACCTAAACTACACTTAACGACTTTACATCACCCTACCGTACCATACCCTAATCTAACTTTCCCTACCCTAACCTATATACCTTACATTTATCTTCCTTTCCCGAAGTCAAACAGTGGAAAAATACAAAAACGAAAAGTCGAGATTTTACAATTTCACAATCGACTTTTCGCCTTCGTGTTTTCGACTTTTCGACGTAGTAAAAACGATAGTAACTGGAATAAAAATGGAAAAAAAAAAGGTGTAAAACTGAGTGTAAATTCAACCCGTTAAGTCGAGATGTTACATTTTCGGGTTTGCGTCTTTTTGAGTCGAAATTTACCTTAAATCTAAACTTTTTCGCTTCGGGTTTGCGATTTCCGACTTCCCGGTTCCAACTTTTAGACTTCAGGTGTTGCGCTGTAGACAGTTTTATTAGCAGGACGAAAACTCGAAAATTCGAAATGGCCACATCCGTCTTCCATATCTTAACGACAATGCACTACCTCGCAAGACCGTACTTGCGACTGAGTTTCTCCACCAGGAACGGGTGTCACAGGTACCACAGGCCTCCTATTACCCAGACTAGCCTCAACTCAATCCCACCAGGGCCACACTCAACAAGCCTCAAGCCCAAAAAATATATTATTAATAAGACGTACTTATATTTTGTAGCAGTTCCTGAAACTACAGTCAATAAGTGTGAATAGCATACTCATGTTTTTGTATTTGAACTTTTGTGACACTCCTTGTATTAACGTATACATCGTGCATACATATTTTTTGACGTATATAAGGGGTGTTCAATATGAATATAAATCGTACATACAAATTTGTTGTCGTATATATTTAAATTGTACATACATATTTAAAACGTACATATACTTTGTGTGGTATATATATTTAAATTGTACATACATATTTAAATTACGAATGCATATTTTGTGTGGTATATACATTGGAAATGCACATACATATTTAAATCGTACATACACATTTATTTGTCAACAATATATTTGTGTTACAACTACATATATGTATATGTATGAGTACACAATATAGTCACGTATGGCTCATCATATAACGCTACAACTAATCTTGTAAGAACTTTTCGTCACTTTTCGTGTTCATCATGAAAAATAGAACGTTTAAAATCAAAATCATTTTACGTGTATTTTTTATATATCCACATTTACTTTTTGGCACATGTTGATGTACTACCCAAGAAACAACTATAAGCGAAGTTTGAAAGGTCTAATGCATAACAATTGTGAGAAAGTGACCTAAACGCAAATGTTGAAGGTAAAAATAATTAAGTTATTCGCCCCGTGCTTGGAGAGTGAAGGTCACATCCACATTTGCTTTGTTACGTTGCAATGTTACACTCAAGATACAACTATAAGCAAAGTTTGAAAGGTCTTAGTGCATACAATTTGTGAAAAGTGACCTAAACACAAAAGTTGAAGATGAAAAGGATACGGTTATCTTCCCGTTTCCCGTTTCCCGTTTCCCGTTTGCTTGGAGGGTCAAGGTCACATCCACATTTGCTTTTTCACGTTGCGATATACCCACCCAAGATACAACTATAAACAAAGTTTAATATATACGTAGTGCATACAATTTGTGAAAAAGTGACCTAAACGCAAAAGTTGATCGTAAAAATTATTTAGTTATCTGCACTTTGCTTGGAGGGTCAAAGTCACTTCCACATTTGCTTTGTCACATTGCAATGTACCACACAAGATACAACTATATATAAGCAAAGTTTGAAAGGTCTAGTGCATACAGTTTGTGAAAAAGTGACCTAAACGCAAAAGTTGAACGTAAACATTATTAAGTTATCTGCCCTTTGCTTGGTGGGTCAAGGTCACTTCAGCATTTTCTTTGCCACATTGCAATGTACAACCAAAAATACAACTACGATATAAGCAAAGTTTGAAAGGTCTAGTGCATACAGTTTGTGAGAAAATGACCAAAACGCAAAACTTGAATGTTGACGTCTTTGCTTTCGCCGCCGCCGGAAAAGCAATACCTATATCTCTTTTTTTCTTCGAAAAGGCGAGACAAATACGGCGAATGTGAATTTTTTAAGTGAAAACGTTAAAACAAACACATACGGCGTTAGAGATGAATGTATCGTATTGTCTTTAGTAGTACAAGAGGTGTTCAACTTATAACGTAACACATTCTTTTTGTAATTAAATGAAATATATTGACCTTTACCCCGAATATGTTCATTTAAATGGCAACGGTAATGATTCCTTCGATATGTATAAATTATCACTGTCCTTCTTCCATATCACACCTGATATCATCCCGAGAATTCAATATCAATACCGAGGTCAGTACGCGAATTCAATATCAATACCGAGGTCCGTATATTGTCAGAGGGATGATTTCATGTGTGATATGGAAAAAGGAGAGTTGTAATTTATTGATCATTAAACTACACGCACACAAAAAGATTATTTTGAAATATGTATAGATCTATCAGATGTGATAATTTAAAGTGAAGAGTTGTAAAATGTTCATCATTTATTACTGAGTACTGAAAAAATAGCAAAATCTATTTTTTGTTTCATAAATTTCTTTATCGATTTTGGAAATGTTATTATTTACAAAGCGCTTGATTCAGGTATGGTTAGGCTTAATAAATTCATATTTAACTTTTTGCTTTAGTAATGCGCGCATAACCCTACAAAGAGGGTAATTTCAAAGGAGCAATATAAACTATATCAACATGTTTATGGAGACAATGTGGAACATGTCAAAATAGTGATTATTTGTGGTTTTAAACTTCAAAGAACGCTATCAAATTTAAACAAATGCATATTATTTTACTTAAAGCATATAGTTAGGTATTACACCTTATGAAAGTTCAAAAGAGTTAAAACAACCTCATGAATGGTAAGGATTTACTGCACTAGGCTTTCATGTCATAATACGCGAGTACTGGGGGTCGTCGGGTATAATCAACAATAATACTTAATCCTATCTGAATTTCTTCGTGTATGACATATATTTGAATGTTTACAACAAGGGATCGTTTACACTGATTTTCGTGACTTTTAGATTGTTAGTTGTATTTAATTTTAAGGCGATATTGTGCATATATGAACAAATTGTTAAAAGCAGATATATAATTCGCCAACATTATAAAATGCAATTAATATTTTAAAACGTAATTTCTTGTTAAAATATTAATAACATTTTATGTCTTTCAGATGATCGGAGATGCCGTTAAGAAAGATATCAAGCCTCTGTCAACCGTAAGTTCTTTACAGTTACTAAGTACACTACATAACGTAATCTTTTCAGTATTTATTGGTAGCATAGAGACTACTAATTGTTATAAAGAAATCGGACACATACACGGAATACGTACATTATCAAACATAATACACGAACCTTACTATTTTCTTTACAACCATACGGTATATGGTCTGCACCATGTTGAAATGTAAAGCCATTCGTAAAAAACGTCTGTGATTGCGAACATAGTTTCACCTTCAAACCGTATGTTTTAAAGTATTCTGTCTGAATTGCGAGGTTTGTTCCTATAAGCGGTTAATAGAAAATATAATTCGCTATAATTATACAATACAATTGTTTATACGTCACTTATATTTTTTAACGTAATTTCTTGTTAAACTCTTAATAGAATATCTTTCAGATTGTGGAAGATGGCATCGAGCCTCCGCCGACCGTAATTTCTTTCCAGTCATTAAGTACACCCCATAACAATTGCTAGGTAGCATATATACTACTGGGGGTTTATAAAGTACTCGGACACATACAGAGAATGCAATACACAAACATTACTGTTTTCTTTTCAGCTTTCACATTTTACTCGGAAATAGTTTGTGTAACCACATACCTATGTACACAATTAGTGTACACATACATAAAACAAATATAATATATAAGGCCTGTACCATGTTCAAATGTAAAGCCATTCGTAAAAAACGTCTGTCAGTGAGCACATAGTTTCACCTTCAAATCGTATGTTTAAACGTATTCTGTTCCTTTTCTTGTCACTATAAGTTGCTGAAATAAGATTCGTCGATTGAAACATCAATTTAAAACAATGAACATTTAGCGTTTTGATAGACTGTCGACGTTCAATAATGCTACAAAAAGGTCTTCAAGCTTACCCGTTCGTAACTTTCAAAGAGTACCTTGTCAACACAAACATTTTAAACGCAACGATCTGATTGGATGATTTGAATTGAAATATCAGATTGATTAGAATAAAATAAAGATCATCCAATCAGATCGCTGCGTGTAACAGTTACAACAACAACCCGGATATTTTGAGTGAGGCAGATTTTCATGTTACAGGGAAAAACGAAACATCAAGAATTTTATGTTGACAAGGTAGTCTCTGAATTTTATGAAGGGTAAGCTTGAAAACCCTTTGTGAGATTAATGAACGCCCCAGCGTTTGCCCAGAGCTTTGTCCGAGGTAAAAAGTACGAGCGTTGAAAATCGGTCACCTTGCTTCAGGTTTCACACCATGTGATATATAGTACATAGTGGGTTGGGACAATTTGAAATATCTTGAGATTTTCTTTTAGAGATATTCATCAAATGGATAGTAATAGTGTGTTATAACAGACATATATGTGTTTTTGACTCTGGTGCCAGTGAATTGCAGTTATGACCAAACGCGTTTATTCGGTGGATGCTAGCTTTATAATAATAAATACTGAAAAAAAGGGATTCCTTGGAAGCAACAAACACAAACAAAAAATGAAAGTAGCAGTCTCGATTTTATTGAGTCTGTTCATGTGAGGTATTGTAATGTGCAACAACTCTCACGCCTCATAGCACCGGCTTAAGCAGTATTCTACTTTAATGTCACAAAGATTGGGCGTGAGGATCCCAAGAACCAGTAAGTAATAACACTACTGATTTGTATTCGGTGCGACCTTTTACGGCCGCCACATAACACTAAACAAACGCTAGTGTGAATGTCAATAACTACTGAAAAGGGAATCCATTGGAAGCAACAAACACAAACAAGAAATAAAAGTAGCAGACTCGGTTTTATTTAGTCTGTTAATTAGAGGTAATATAAAGTGCAACAACACTCACGCCTCCAAGCACCGGCTTAAGTGATATTCTACATTAGACACACACAGATTGGGCTTGGTGATCCCAAAGGTTCGGTAAGTAATAAACTACTGGTTTGTAGTCGGGGCGACATTTTACGGCCGCCACACAACACTAACAAAACGCTAGTGTGAATGTCAATAAATACTGAAAAGGGGATCCCTTCGAAGCAACAAACACAAACAAGAGATAAAAGTAGCAGACTTGGTTTCATTGAGTCTGTTCATGAGATTTAATGTGAAGTGCAACAACTCTCATGCCTCCTTGCACCGGCATAAACGGTTCTACTTTAAGCCACAAAGATTGGGTTTGATGATCCCAAAGGACCAGTAAGTAATATCACTACAAATGAATGACTATTTATACAAAACGATATATATCTCATCACTCACCTATATTTATTATTCTGCACTTTGCAAACTTTCTGCATTCTGTTTGCATATGTAAATGTGTATTATGGTTTATGCCGTCATAAATTTAGACATGGCCGATATATTAAGCAAGATTTTATTCACAGCTTAGAACTAGAATTAAAAATTCGCCATGAAGATACTTTAAAAACATTATTATATTGAAACAAAATTTAGAAACAGTTCCAGACAGGACAGATTAGCTGATGTGATGCCGCGTTTTCCGTTTTTCTTCGGTTCCCAATGTTCATCCATCACCTGATTCTTATGAATACAAAAACTTAAATAAATGATGTAAGAAATTCACACACAATTTGATTTGAAAATTTTATTCAACAACATGTCTGGCGGACTTGACGACGATCAGAAGTTGTACGATCATAGTACAGGATACTTGTATAACCTGCGGATCATACGCCATAGGAGGTGGCTGGGTGTTTAATGTCAACAGCATTTTGATTTGATGTAGTTCTACTTGCACATGAATAACGAATACATCCATGAAGAGAACTTATTCGCGACTGAAACAAATGTGTTTCTATAAGCTGTAACATACTACATTATTCGTCAAAATTACGCCATTGTATCAACGTCACTAATCTTGTTAAACCTATTTTATTGTTAAATACAGAATAAAATTGGATGAAGTTATTTACAGTCATTATGTACACTACATAACACGTTCTTGGTTACATAGGGATTACTAATTGTTATAAAGAAACAGGACACATACAGAGAATACGTGAATTATCAAACATAATACACACACCTTACTATTTCCTTTACAGCTTTCATATTTTACTATGTAATATTTTGTATAACCATATATATTGTTACCTGTATATCTAAATGTTTACATGTATTGTTGCCTATGCCTCATAGTGTACATGCGTTGTTGCATTTTTATTACTATTTTGGCCTTGAAGAAAGTTAAAAATAGTATAGATGTAAACATGTTTACAATATATATGCAAACTATTTAATATGCAAATTCATTTATGATGATGTGGACTGTTTTCATTGGACTATTTGATGCAAATTCATTTTTATAGGGGAAAGCCTTCAGGAACTGTTTGTGAAAGTATATAAACAGGCTAGCTCTGGCCTCCCAGCAGTTGGGTTAAGTAGAGATCAATTTCAGTATTCTTCAATAAAGTTAATTTAGATTTAGATACTTTTAGAAAATATAATTGTGAGAGGATTTAATACATATTGTGCTCATTCATAATAACAGTGAAATTGGATATTTGGACAAAATCGGAAATATTGGAAATTAATTTAGACTTAAAGAGACACTTACTGTATTGGATTAAAGAGACACTTACTGTGTTTGGATTGAAGAGACACTTGCTAATCTGAATTAAACTGACTGTTTCTTAACGGCTCATCAACACAGAATAGGTTATTTAAAGCCGCCCCAGAGAGAGGGGACGGATATATAGGAATCCGGAAACCGTGCCCTAATCTTATTATCGAATAGATTCCTATGGTTCTTTAACGTGCTCGGAGCATAGACCGATACACCGGACCGCCCGGTTAACGTCCCCATCCTAAAGGAAAGTGTCTTGCCCAAGAACACACCGAGGAAACTCAGTGGCACCACGGAGGATTGAACCCGGGGCCTCCGGTTACAAATCCGCCGCGCTACCGACTGCGCCACGCCAGCAAAGGAACATTAGTTAATTTTATTTGGACTTCATGCCTAAATTGGATAATAATGAAAAATTGTATTTGTGTATATACATGTGTTAATTATGTTTCTGTGTAGCTGGTTTTGCTTCCTTTTTTGTTACATTTTACTCGTAACAATAGCATTTGAGTACATATACATAAAATAACTATAAGGTATAAGGTCCTGCTCCGTTTTCCAATTAAAACATGCGGACTAACTTCTGTGAGTTTCACCTACAAATGGGATGTTTGAACGTATTCTGTCCATTTTCCAGTCACTGTCAGTTGCTGTAATAAATTCATTAACTGTAAAATTAATTTAAAACAATGGTCTATGGGTAATTTCATGATATTTAGACTTTACATACTTTTTATATATTTCCTTTCTTATATATGTTTCGATCTGTGCATTGCAGGATATTGTCCAAGTTTAACTATCAACATTCCATAAAACGCACTTACCTTCACATCAAGTCATTTACATATTTATGGTTTTACGTGACATTTCGTTTCATATACCTCCTACAATGTATAGCAAAATGTCCGACTAGAACTGATAACAAAGCTTATATACTGACAAGGGTGATTTAACAACGTATATCTTTAATTATAATGAAAGACTATAAAGTATAAGAACCTGCACTGTGTTCAAGTTTAAAGCCATTCTGAAAAAAACGTCTGTGAGTGTGAACATAGCTTCATCTACAAATCAAATGTTTGAACTCATTCTGTTCATTTTCTTTCACTATCTGTTGTTGTAATTAGATTCAATGGCGGTTATTTTAAACAATGGTCCATGGGTAACATCATGATGTTTAGACTTCACAACGTCTTAGTCTTATAAAATACATACAATTCCATGCCAGATTAACAAATAAATTATTTCTAGCGGGTTCAAGTTGACCCATATTAATACCTGGTGGGCGGGACGTGAAGACAATCGATATCAAGGGTCATAAGCCCGCGGTTTTGATGTGTTTCAAGTACCAAACACAAGGTTTTGATCTCGCAAAATATAAACCCGCTGGAAAAAAAATATTTGTTTATCTGACATGGATTTGTAAGTATTTTATACACATATTTTTCGAGAAATTGAACATAATAGCAACAAATTCTCACAACTAACATTGTATGTCCAGCTCTAAGCACCAAACGAAGAAAATATACAGATTTATCAGTTTTTAACATTTCAATTTGTTGTTTGGACGTAACGTTGCTTTAAACTAACGTAATCGTTGTTTTGGACGCCCTACCGGTTAAAAGACGCGATGTCAGAGGTCTTGATAGCATTTTTAAAAACTAAATAACCAATCAGCATTGAGTGTTTTAATAAACCAAGTGAGATTTGTTTTTCTTTTTGATATTTCGCTTCATATAACT
This sequence comes from Cyrtodaria siliqua, assembly GCA_037043455.1. Taxonomy (NCBI): domain Eukaryota; kingdom Metazoa; phylum Mollusca; class Bivalvia; order Adapedonta; family Hiatellidae; genus Cyrtodaria; species Cyrtodaria siliqua. The sequence goes on from JAWPHD010004789.1 coordinate 23,700, forward strand.
CCTACAAGGTATAGCATAAATAGTACGAAATTGGAAATTTAGCAATCGCCGAACAAAATAAATATAACAAATATTGCAGTCTCTGTTTGATTGAGACTGTTCATGCCCTCTGTCCCCGGGTTGAGCAGAACTCAATATTTAAAATTTCCACAGTGCAAACATTTGTATACGATGGGACCCGAAATGTGGTGACTTGTACACTTACGAGGGTGCTTCAAAAGGTTCTGTCACTAGGCATATATCCTTTGAACTGGGTATTACACTGAGACAAAATAGTGATTTTATAGTACTACTGGGTTCGTTCTCTTAAATTCCACAACAGAAATGAAAAATAATCGGTTATTTATACCCCTGAATTACCTCCCCCTACCACACCTTTTGGATACTGGCATCTCTGAAAATGTCCTTGTTACAAAACGTTGTAAAAAATATTTGAATAATTCTATGCTTTTAAATTTTCTTGTACGCCGTGCAATGCAACATTTCCTGTTCACTTTATATGCCTACTGTTTTAAAGCCAGTTTTATTACTTTTTCTAGTGCCTGTACCACTACAGCAATCTTCAAACTTTAAACTTCGTGTCTTACTGCCGTTAAAGATCATATGAAAAAAGTATTGTACTAAATAGTATGACAACTTTGTAAGTAATATTCTTTAATTAAATTAAGTTAAATTAAATTTAAAGTCTTTCTCTAAAGAAACCACTAAGTATTTGGAATGTAACAATATTAAAGCATTTTGTACTAACGAAAATGTAGACAATTACACTACGTGGACTTGCCAATAAGTTTGTGCAGTAATATTGCTATTATATAACATTGTCATCAGATGTGTAACTACTCTTTACAGACAAAGTGTTGCCATTACAATGAATTCGAACTCTAGATCTAAGACGTACAGAGAAGAAGATGTCCTACATAACTCTATGTAAAACATTAACCCCTTGGGCTTTCACAGAACACAGTAAACCCAAAAACAGCAGGATGTAAAACCATTTGTTATGACATTTTTGAATTCCGATTTCAAATGTATTAGAAAATGATATTTTAGGAGGAAGTTCAGGTTTATGTTGTACTTAATAGATGTTTTTATGATATACGAATTAACTTTATCTAAGCAGATTCGAGTCTGCATGTTCTCTGCAACACCATTATAATCCTCAATGGATTGATCGATCTGCTGTCGCAGTATTTAGGAATATTACAACATTTATGTTTTTTAAGGTCTGAAACTATTTGTTTTCTAGTTGAAAATAACAATACAGCATGGTGTATTTAAATACTCAAAAGATAATGCAATAATGATTTTGAGCAACACTACGTTCCAACAACACATTTAAAACAAGATAAAACTGCGTGTTTTCTTCGTTTGAAGTTGACAGAGTTGAAAAAAATGTAAGTTTTAAGTATGTTTTGTATTAGGTTTAGCTTCTAGGAATCTTCTACATACATAAAATCCATTTAACAGTTTAAAAACTAATAATAATTTCATCGGATTGTTTTCAGAGATTTTTTACAGAGGATTTGTACGACCAAATAGTTTGTCTGCTTCCGTTAAGTGAAGAAATTGACAAAGCATAGATTGGTTTTCAGACTGTTTAAATATTATATAATTTAGATACTGACATAGTTATATATTTGATGTAACCGTTCAATCTACGACCATCCGATCTAGCTTCAAGTCTCACACCTCAATTAATTTTCCCATAGGGTTACTGTACAGCCTTTCCCAACATCTGAGCTTCAAAGCAGGCCAGCAGACATTGTTGTTGGTTTAATATCGTCAGTATAGCCAAGACCAGTAATTTAAAACAATAAAATACATAAGTTAGCCATGGTTTTTTTTTCTCGCTCATGTTTATGTGACCCCTATGGAAAATACGCAATTCATACACTAGCCAGCTGAATATGTGGTGATTAGGTCAAACACTTTTGAAATTTGAATGCAACCTCATATCAACATGGTTTTTTCTGTATCATCTGTCTTTCATACTGCAGATGTATGCTAAAGCAAAGAAAACCCTATTTTTCAAATTAAAAATTGCCTAAAATTGAGAAAAGAAATAGAATTATTTTCTGTTTTCCTTTTGTCTCTAGGTCCGTGAGCTTTCCGGGGAGATAATAGAGGTGTGAGACATTTACGCTTTTGAATTGAAAATATAGAAGATATATTAACATCAGGGTCATTTAAAATATTTCCTATATCTATGAGCGTCGTCCTCACACATACGCTCGTGTTGCCCTCTCATGTTTCTGGTTGGGGTGGGTGGAAAGATCGAATATCAGCCTTAAATTAAATATATTTGAAATAATTTCGATTAAATACTCATGATCAGATGATATTATGATTTGATGATGTTCCATTATGACATTTTGTCTATGTGTTGACTCCTGTGACTACATATCACGGAACAATGAGGCCATCATTATAATATCCAAGATCATACAGTTTGATGATCGTAAAAGGTCGCTCCGACTACAAGTCAATCGAGTTACATGTGTATTATTTAATGATCTTTTGGGACCATCTATTCTAATCTGTGTGGCTTTAAAGTAGAATACCGATAAAGCTGCTGCTAGGGAGGCATGGTAAGTGTAGCAAATGTCTCCGCCAGAGAGCGAACACAAACGGGGCAGCGGTTTTCGCCTCAGCCAGAAGCTACCGGTTTCACTTTATAAATGAGAATATTCAGTACTGTCTCTCTCATATTACATATACATTTATACATTACAATGTTGTTTTTCTGAATTTCTAAATCAGATTCACATATCTTCACCTGTATGTCACCTAACAACCCATTTGTATTAACATTCGAAACATCTATTTATTTGCTTATTATTCCGAGTTAAGTTCTATTGTTTTATTTCTCTTTCGTTGCATTTTCCTTATTTCCATTATATCTAAGCTTCATTGTATTATGTAAGCTAAGAATTTTTGTAGAATATTTACCAAAAATGTACAAAACATGTTTATTACATTAAGAAATTTATTTTTCATTACTTTCGGAATATGTACTGTGGGGAATATCTCATTACAGCTGGTTATATGACATCCGTAATGTACTATTAATATCATACCTAGGACCATACCTTCATACGTATGTTACTTTCGTTCTAATCCTGTTTCTTCTATTGTGTACGAATATTATTTTGCGAAAAGCATGCGAAATAAAATATGTTTAGCTAGCATTTTATGTTGACTAAATCATAGAGTATGAGAGTGGACCTTTGGAAACGGCCGAACACGATAAATACGAAATATTGCAGTCTAGGTTTGATTGAGACTGTTCATGAAAGGTAGTGAAATATGCTTGCTAACGCTCACGCCCGCTAGCCCCGGGTTGTAGCAGAACTCAAGTTTACCGAATGCATATTTTGAGCCAAAATAAATTATTTCAATAGAAATATTATATTTATTTAAGTGTCCCAAAACGTAAATCGAATTTCATTGGAATTTAATATTTCAGTGAACATTGAGATTAGTTTGCATATTTGCGTAAACATTACACTCCAGTAGATGTATGTATAATTTGTTTACTGTTTTAAACCAAATAGAACTACCCATCTGTGAGAAATGTAAACCCTTTTCCCACTTTAGTAGCATCAGTATTAAAGTATAGCTCGGAAGTTTGAGGATCACATTATGCAAAAGACGTAGAACTAAATCATACGATATTTTATGAGAAAGATATTATGCGTAAAAAGGTCGACACATCTTACAGGTTTAAAAAGTAAACTAGGCAGAGTTCCACTCTTTATAAAGATAAAACTATTACATTATTGAAATTATGAGATATACATTAAAAAACGCGACGCAGACAATAATATATGATATAACGGGCCAAACTGATCATTCCATATAAAATCAATATTGCAGAAATTAGGTATGACAGATATTTGGTTACATCAATATGATATAGAACACATAAGCCTTGAACTTACCCAACAAAGAATGTTAGTCCTTGGTATGCAAATATAAATAATTTTAACATACGTGATACTTACTGTCGGTTTAAGCACGATTTTAACGTAGAACATTATTTAGATACATGTATTGATATGGAGAAAATTATTTTAGAATAGATCTCGGCATATTTAAATTGTCTTAACATACCCTTGCTATAGAAAGCGAAAGATATGAAAATATAAAAGATAAAAGAAAATGCCGATTTTGAATTTTATCAAAAACGAATATCACTTTTTGCATGTTTGTCCTATTCATAGAGAATTAAGACATAAATATCTTAACCTTATTATTGCCGATGGCCAAACTTGAACAAGTTTGATTCAATTTTGACATCAAAGTCAACATCTATAGTTGTAAATTTAGCGAAATTTATATTCTATGCTCTCAAACTAAGGAATATTACATAAGGGAAAAGTCTTGATATAAACAAATCTTATTCTTCGTTAGAGAGATTTTGAAAGAATTTGCTTCTCAGTATATCTGATTACTAGAATTGTATTTCTATTTTTTTGATATGGTTATGTTCTCACCACATGCACCATCATATTTTCATGTTATTGCGTAGGCTATCAACATGATCAACATGTGTTGAATGTATATTTAATTGCTGAATAAAAATATTCTCATTATCAGGTTTTGTATAGTATGTAGCAAATGACACTATATTCCAAAATATGGTTGTCGTCTCTACCTGTTTGTATTGATTTACAACTTATCGAGCGATTAATGCGGATGGTCTTGACAAATAAAAACGGTACATGTAATGTTATATTTTGATTAATAATTCCAATAGTATTTAACTGATTTTTACAAATCATATTCCGAAAGAAAGAATATAAAATTTCCGTTTAAGAAAATTATGTTTTCTTTATTGTGTTTCGATGATAAAGAATGTATTTCGCTGGTTTAGGAACGAAATCGTTGTCTTTATTTGGCGACCGCCTATTTTTTGTTTTTCTGATTTACCAATTTTAAGCAACCCGTATCAACCCTTTATAATAATAATAATAATAATAATATCTCATCGAGGTATGTTTAGAAATGTAGCATAAGAACATTAAATACTACCACCATCCTTTTCGGCGGATCATGTGTATTTAACATGGTTATATTATTTGATAATAAGATATTCTTCTTCAACATTTCTAAACATAATTCGCTAGATGTAATAGTGCCATTGTATTACTAGAAATGAAATTTGATGAGATATTATTATAATAAAGGTGTGATAACGGTTGCTGAAAATTGGTAAAATAAGGAAACATATAAAAAAATAAAACATGTCGGTCGCCTAATACAGAAAGTGAGTTTGTTCCTAAACCAACGAAATAGATTCTTTATCACCGAATTTCAGTAACATAGAGATTATTTAACTGCTATGATAGATTATAGGGAAATCCTTCATGGGACGGTAGACGTGTGATTCTTTTTAGGAACGAGCGCATTTCATAAGAGTAAGCAGTTTTTGTGGGTTCAATTATGAGGTGCACCTCAGAAATAAATTTTCACCACAACTCTTGCTGTAACGGCAATTCTACTCACAAGTACCTTTCACTAAGAGCGGACGGACGGACGATGGACGGACGCACAAGAGACTGACATGACAGACAGACAGACAAACAATTCACCAAACATTTGGGTTCTTAAAGATAATACGTCTTCCACGTCTTTCGTGTTCTTGTTGAAAAAAGATTTGTATTCAAAACATGTTAAAATCCCTTCACCGATTGTGATATGTTTTGCTGTAATAAACATAAAGTATTCATGAAACACATACACACAGTCGTTCCGGTTCCGGTAAATCTGACATAATGACATTGTATGTATTAATTTCTGACATGAATTATATTTCAGACGCCGACCTCCAAAACAAAATGCAATATTTTATAGTGGTTCTTCTGCGTAAGTAATTAATATTCATGTTTTGCTCATTATGACAACTTATAGTTAAACCATTTATATACTACATACGTTGTCTCTTGTTTGTCTGCAATGAAGTAATTGGGGAAATAAAAAAACAACTTTTGAAAGTAGATACAACAAGCGAATAGGAAAATGTAATGTAATATTAACATAACAGCGAGGGTATCGGCTTGGAACGGTCAGTAGCACAATGGCGTTAGGGGTTTAAGCCAGGATGTAGAGGACTTCAAACATGTACCTCACTAGTGCCCTGTTGTCACAAAACAATGGAACAGCGTAAATGAATAATGTTTGGACAAACAAACCATTCTTGAAAATTATTAACTCTACTTATCAAATTGTGCATACAACACCAAGGACATAAAACGGATTACACTTAACCTTCACAAAAAGGGCATTATGACATCATACAGTGACATGTCTTGATTTAATAAATCTAAAGTAGTCATCAAATATATTTGCTGTGTTTAAATTTTATTTAAGCAGGTTAAATGGAATTTTAAATCATGTGACCTCATAGCATTTATAATAATTGTTTCTGGTATATTTTATATTTCAGAAAGTGTCGGAAGTTCAGGTACGTCGGCTTGGTGGGGATGTCTTCTATATATACCGTTCTACGAGACACCATGCGGCATTTTCAATTCAAATATTTCCATATCTGTATTACAAATAGCCTGATAATGCTGTCTTGTTTATTATAGAATATATATAGCATGACGGATATCGTTTTTATTTGAACTGTGTCGTTTTGTTTTGATGACAAAAGGGCGAGAGTAAGGTTTGGTGCAATCTAGAACCTGGTTAAAATCAGCAGCGGCTTGTTTATGCCACTGACAATTCCAAGTCGGTAGCCCTGTTGCCAACCACTATATGTGTGTGATGCCATATACCTTCCCTTTAATTCATCCTTATAATTCATGTTTGTTTCTATGCGTGTTTTTGGTTGACTGTGGGGGTCCTTGACTACTACATTTCCGGTTCGACATTGTATCTACTTTTAAAACAGGTAATGAATGGTTTTGAATTTCTCCTCGCCAAAAGACTAATGAAAATGCTCTTATATGAAATAACAACTTATTGCATCGTTGGTTTTGTATGTTTGTGTATGCCTTATGACACAGCGAAGCATCCATGTTCGCAGGGTTCATCAACATCATTTTCGTCAAAAATGTACCCATCGAAAAACGTTTTTGACGAAATGTACTCCTTGTCATCTACTGACATAATAGTAGGATTTTGTTGTTGACTGAGTTTAATTATTTCTTCTCTGCAAATTGACTCATTTGACTAGTGTCTGCTCGTCAGGAATGTTGTTCAATAATGCTGTTCTTGCATGGATACTAATGAAATGTTTGAGGTAATTACTAAACGAACTTAACAAGTGGAAGAGGTCTCCTTAACGCAAAGGACTTGCTGATGCTGATCATTTGTCCTATACAGGTACCTTAATAAAACACTAGCTAGAGACTATACTTTTTCCATTTTGTTCGTAACGCAGGAGTTGTTGTTGTTGAGATCATGCGGCAATGTTTTCGATGAATTCGGTGAGGTATTCATTGTTATGATTATACATACTATAATTGTGTAGACGATATCATTGAACATATCATTTATATATCAATAATTACATAACTGTATAACTGATCTAAAACATAGTGTCATAAGAACATTTAAATGCAGCTGTAATCACTTATTAGTGTCATTTGTTAGCAAAGTTTATCCATAATGAGAAGTTGATTTATTGGGTTGTGCAACTTCGACACAGGTTATATGCATTGTTAAACGCAATGTAGTCTAATTGCACGTATGCTTATGAAGCCTAAATGGCTTGCATTTATTATTTAAATACGTCACTACCTATGCGTAATGGTGTCGGTTTCGCAAACACAATCACTACGGTCATCTTACAGTAATGCTTGGATATACAAAACATGCATTCATAAATAATTTGCAAATGCAAATGCCATGTCAGATTGGGCTCAGTACGTAAAAGAAAATATGTAACACTCTGTGCTTGGTGGTATTACTGTAAGTTTTTTATATAAGTTTTTTAAAACGTTCACAATTCCGTCGTCTTTTAAAAAACATATTTTCAAATTGCCTTTAGGCCAGATTGACACACAAGGACAAATTGTTTTCACATTATAGAATCCAACTTACTTCGAGTGTAAGATCACCATAGCAATTATCAGACGTTTGATCCTAGGGCAACGTTTTTGTTGTTTTTTTCATTATGTAAACTTACTTGTGCAGTATGGCGGCAGTAAAACATCTCCCCGCGTTTGCAATCAGGACTGTTATTCATTCGATCTTTGGAGATCGCTAGGGCGATGCTCATATTTAGATATCGATTGTACATTTATGTTTTCTGACTACTCCGACCGATAAAGGATCTGGGTATTGTTAAACCGCCCATAGGATATGCTGTCTGCTTTTTAATTTAGTCTGTTGACTGTTACTTGTGATTCGCAGGCTTCATAACCGCTGCTCCTAACTAAATTCCATTTTGTTATTTATTTTGTTATCATTATTTTTCCCTCTTCGGGGCATAGAATTTTGTTAGATACTGGGACCATACGCCGCTGGACATGGAATTATGTCAGTAAAATAAGCATGTCCACATAAATTCTGTACTATTGATTTTATGAATATTGAGTTCTGCTCAACCCGGGGCTGGGGCGTGAACGGAAGCAAGAATATTTTACTAGCGTTCATGAAACATTCAATCAAACCGAGACTGCAATATTTTGTATTAATCGTGTTCGGCCGTTTCCAAAGGTCCACTCTCATACTCTTTTATTATCAAACATATTACCATTAAACAGGTAAACCATTTTAATTTCGTAATTGCGCAGTCAGATTCTTTATACCCAGTATTACTGATATATGTTTATGGCAATTTGCACCACAAATTGACGCAATTGTATTACAATATTGTGTTTATAGACACTTTACGATAATATGTAAATATACTTGTAAAAATCGTATATGGTCTGTAATATATATATAGGAATTAAGACAAATTAGACGTGTTTAATTTGTAAAAGAATATATTAGAAAGAAATATACAGTGTCAAAAAAGTAGTAATCATGTGAATGTTTATTTTACCACTTAGCATAATAGCATAGATATCACTGTAGATGTCATTCAGATTAGTCAACCTGCCTCAGACATAAGCATATGTCTATTGTTTGGGGTGCTTGTTTCAACCAAAGGTTTTTTGGACTTATAAAATTCAACTAGTACCTAAATAAGATGTATAACAATGAATCAGACATTTTTCATTTGTAGTGGTAAATAAAAATACCTTATTTTCAAAATCGGTCGAGAAATAAAAATTTCACATATAAAAGTTGTTTTTAATGGGCATTTTCGATGCAAAGTTCTGATTGATCAAATATTTGGAAAAAATATATATTGTTTAGAGTTTTTTATCCAAACATGGATTTAATATGTTGAATAAATGTAAATTAAGACACTCTGAACGTTTATGGCGAAATATTAGGGCTAACTGGAATTATTTGAGATTATTCAATTTTCTGCTGTCCAATTAAGGAATTAACATATAAAATAATGTAAAAAGCCCCATTAAGAAAAACATTTTGGCTGTAAAATACGTATTTCTCACTCAAAAGACTTAGGCAGTTTTATTTACCACTAAACATTCTGGTTCTAATGATATATAATGTATGTACGTATTAATTAAAATGCTCATGCTAATGCCTAAAGATCTTTTTCTGAAACAGGCGCCCCGAACAATACGTCTCGAGACGCGAACATTTGATCTTTATTTCCATTCATATTGTATTTGAGAGGGTGGTGGTGATTTGTATAGATAACTGTAATTTACTGTGATGAAAAACTGGTGTGTTTTAACTTTGTTTCGGATGACGAGGCCCGCCCCAAAAACAGGTTTGCATCTAGTAAGCATATTTAAACATCGAAACATGTTTTTCATTATTGTGTTTAGAGTTTGTTTTTGTTATAAAAAAATTCTGAAAAAAGAGATCCCTTGGGAAAAACAACAACAAAGAAACATCAACACAATTTGTGTATTAATATCGGCTAAACATATTGTTTGTTTTCGTATTCATAAAATACAGTACGCAATGAAATATCATATAGCAAACCTTAGATAATATTCCATAACGAGGGTTTGGTGGTAAGCTGTTGTAAATACATGTACATAAAGAATAATATACAATAGCTGTCCACCAAGCCCTCAGTATAGCAATCATGTTAATCAAATAATAACCTGTAATCGGGATTTATCTGTGATATGTAAATAGCCTGGACTAATTTGTCTGGTAGCATGTTATCAGTAATAAGTAAATAAGTATACCGATTTTCATAATTTTTCTAATATGACCATGTAGCGCTGGGGAAATTGGTTTTTAAGGACTAATTTCAAGCATGTTGTATTTGGAGAGGGAGAGAGAATTTGAAATCATTTTGCATAGCTAAGAATTATATTTTTGTTTTTCTTCATTAATGAAAAGTACACTTATATATAGCTAACCTTAGATACTGTGTGTGTGTGTGTGTGCGTGCGTGCGTGCGTGCGTGTGTGTGTGTGTGTGTGTGCCTTCATGCATATGTGTTATGACATAGGGATCCAGCGTGTGTTGAAACCTTGTTTTTAAGGAAGTGGATGCATCCATTTGATTTCTGTGTCACTCATTATATTTCATTACAGCTTAGTGCCCCGCAATCCGATATTCTTTGATCTGTTATTAGCCCTTTTTACGATTTTGATATTTAATCTGGCTGTATACGGCAAGAGGAAGACCTATAGTAAAATGGCGGTGATTCCCTCTCTTGGTTTTAGTCAATATATCTAAGTAGGTATGCGTTGAATCAATATTTATCGCTTCTATGCGATTGTTACAATAGTTCTTACCTCCATGTGTTAATTTGATATACTAATCCTACTGATGTTGTAACGGTCAACACTTTTCAGACGAAGTTAACGCATATTTTCCGGTCAGCGTTATTGTAAATTTGAAATAAAGTCAAGTGTTACGTGATCGTGATGGCAGAGGAGATCGATGTCATCCTAATCAGACAATTTCAACTTTGCGTCCTGTTGACACTCGAAATACTATGCACAACATTAAATTGTTTATCTTTAGGTGTATGCCCCGAAAGGAGCTCGTTCCACTCGTAAACTCCCACCATGTTGTCCGTTGATGGTCGGTTTCTTATATGAGGGTATATGAATGCCTGCACCGGACCGTAAGTGGCATGTACTCGCGAGAGAATATAAAACGACAAATGGCGGATATGATAAACATATGAAACAATGTCTGTACTTCAACATATAAATGTTGTTTTTCAGGGCAACAATCGATAAATATGCAGCTTTTTCTTTGTAACTTGATATAATATTAAACAATAATTGGTTGAATTTTGAGTCTCAGTATGGTACAAATACAACACAACGGCAGACACCCGTTGAAAGTGCATGACTTCGTTTTTAGCAATTCCGCTGTTTTACCAGAGGAAGTTTGCTTACCCTAAAAAATAAAAAAATAAAAAATAAGAAAACCTTTTAGTATCAGTTTAGGCCGAGAAAGATTAGGCGCTCCGCCGAAGTTCGACTGAAAGTTGCCCGACCTTGGTTGTTTGCACAAAATGTCGCTTTATATATACTTAAGCATGTATATTGTATAATACATATTAATACATTATTGTTATCGTTGAATTTAATTTCGTTTGGTTAAATATGTAAACACATATTTTAAGATCAGATTTTAATTCATTAGTTACACGAATGTCGTAAATATAAATATGTTGTTGTTTTAAGATTAACTGTGTATATGTTTGTTGCGAACATGTAAATCTATAAATACATATATAGTTTTGAATAATAAAGCAAGTATGAGATATTGTAAACGATTTTATTCTAAAAATGTACTATGTATAAAGACTTACAAAACCTTATGGGTTATTATTTAGAACGGCATACACGTTTACATGCATGTGGCCGAGGTAGTTTAATTTGCAGCTAATGAGCGCTGTAAAATATAGGGAACCATTTTGTGATTTTATCAATACCATGAAAACCAGGAAAATGGACAGCAAAGCATTTAAAATGGAGGTATGACTATATTTATCTTGTTAATATGAATTATAGGCACTGACTAAGACTGAGCAGAGCTCTTACTCTTTTTTGTTGTTGCTTCCTTTAAAGTGACACACAGCAATCTTGAGGTAGAGATATATTTTATCTCAACCATTGCAACGACACCTCGATGTATAAACCAATATCATATTGACAATAACCTGCTTGCATAGCCATATATTTAAATAAAATACATGTATATTAAAATATGGGAGATTTCAAATCGTTACGTTTTCTTCATTAATTTACCATATATTTAAATGTGGTATATAGTCAACATACAATGGTGTAGATGCATTTAGGCACTGCAGGCCCAAGCTTACAACTTACTTAGTAAACAAACAAGAACTTTCTTACATGTTTTGTGACCCCAACTTTTCTGGTGGTTTTTCTAGTGGAAAATTAGTTTTCTATATGAACATTACACTGAATCATTAATATGTGACACTTTAACATTGGTGTCTATATGGAAAGTAATTAGTGGTTTTATACCTATAGAGTCTATACTAAAGAGGTATCCCGTCCGCATTTTTCGGCAAGGTTTCAGAAGACATCACACAATGCCCGCATACACAACTGCCGCATTGCAATACAACCCCGCTGGAAATACTTTACTTTTAGTGACATACGGACGGACAAGGGTAAATACTATATATGCATTCCCGCACATGCTGGTGATAAACAACACCCGCACTACCTGTTATCAGACCTGTTATCAGACCTGTATAGACCTTATATATTCATAGAATAATATGATTATTATAATAATTTGCACATACAGTTAGTTATAACAGATTGCTGATCATAGAAATCTGCACAAACATACGATTAAAACATATGAAATAGGGAGTATGGTTTAATAATTGTAGGAATAAGAGCAAACAAGCCAATTGCATACACATCTGGTCTCAGTCCTATATAAGAATAGTTATACCAAATATCGGATAAGACTGCTATAAGCGTCTCATGGGTTCAACACAAGCATTGAACCTTCAAATTAATAAAAGTACTTAAATAAAGATACTCCAGCTCGCACTAAGCGTTCTATAACCTGGTATCTAGTACTATATCTCAGATGACCTTGAGTGATCTGTTGGTTCAATACAATAATGAACCTTAGACATAAGTCTATATTTTTCAGATGACTTTAAGTGATCTGTTGTTCAATACAAGAATGAACGTTGGCCATAAGTATATATCATCAATTGATATTACGAAATTAACGTATTTTACCAACTAATAGGAATCAGTAATGCATTTCAAATGTAATACAAGTCACATTGTATATACGGAATGAACCTAAATATACAGAAATGTATAACGCACAAACACGCAATAATATATAAAACAAGGTGTATTGTATATTTACCCCAATAGTCACGTACCTTTTAAATATAAGAAATAAATAATAATGACAATATAATATATATTCAGTTATGGCTGAATTCTGAAATAAATTTTACAAATGTATCAGATCGGGTTATCTGAGAATGATGTATGAACAATATAACAATACACATTTCAATATCTATACAGGCGTTCACGATTGAGCATGGACTTACGTTCATACTGACGCAATGTCATCGCGTGCTCAACTCCGCCCCCTTTCTCGCTGCCTGAATGTAAACACTAGTGTGAAATAAATCTGGCTTGAATCCGGCGGAGATGTGCTTTAGGCATATAAACTAGCCAGCATTACAGTAGAATTGGTCAAGAGATATACCTTGAATATGCTATTTTGAAAGTAGTGAGTTCCATCACTGCTGGGGAAGCCCGAAGTTATTTTCACAATCCACAACATCTATATAATAGAGAAAAGGTGACTTGTACTCAGTGTTATGTTATGATATCGATTTTTGTCGCGTTATACTTGTAGGCGAGTGGGAGGTGTCAACTAGTTTACTTCCATTTTATTGGACGGTGTCATCGGTTGTTTATATGTCTGACGCGTCAAACATCCAATGACGCAATCGATGTAATTCCATGCTCAATCGGGAACGACTGTATATGATGTTATATATGATATAAATGAAACATATCACTCACATAAACTGAAAATAACAAGTAGATATTCCTAAAACAGTCGAAACATTGCTTTAAACCTTGTGGGCTAGATCACAAGGGATTATTACTATTATTGTGGTTGAAATATCATTTCAATATTGATAAACATGAATATGTGCATATATTGTATTATATTAAATAAATGCATAATTGGAAATAAAGCAGTGTAGGGTCTATGCTTGAATGAATCTGACTTTGTGGGTGAGTTGGGCTACAGTAGTATATTTATATGTTGGGGTTTTTCCTCAGATTTCCAGGCGCACGTGGAAGCAGACACTAGTGATTCAATTTATAGGAATCTTGGAGTAAAGCATACTTGATATTCGTTCACGAGGGTATCTAACATCTCGAGGTCATAAAGGTCCTCGCACAAATATTATTAACTTAGGCCAAACAAAAAACTCTCTCGTTAACGCTATCATGGCCAAAGAAATTAGCTATGTTCAGGGATGGATGCAGGATTTAAGATCAAAAAGCGACTGGGGGAGAGGGTGCAAACATAGGTTGACAACCCAAAAATACCAAAAAAAACACGCACTGCTTCACGTGAATTTTCATAACTTCTCTGATTTTTGGGGCATTTTGGAAGAAAACCAGTAACTCCCGAACTCTTCAGATTTTAGTGTAGGCGTTGCGTGCTCCCAATAATATTGTTTTATATTTTATTTTTACGAAATATTTTTAAAAAAGCTGTTTAGAGAGAAGCTAATTTTTGTGATAAAAACACCTAAAACATTTTTGTTTTGGTGTATAATATCTTGACTGTGATTTGGGTGTATATATGTATACCGCAATATAATATCTTTTAAAAAGTAGTTTATCAGTTCAAGAGTTAAAACGTTCAAATTTAAAACAAATAAAGTGTTTATAAAAGTCGAACAGAAAATGTAGCATTCAATTACCACAGTCAATCAAGAATACGCACAAAAACAAGCAATTATTACAAGGATGAGTAAAAGGCAAGATATGACATCACAAACATAAAAGAGTTGACAATAGGGCTACCGCTTTGGAACAGTCATTGGCAAAAATGTCGCTGGGGGTTTAAACCAGGTCATTGTCTTAAGACAAATATCACACGCTACCGTCCTTTGAGGAAGCGACAGTATCAGAATTGTTAGCTTTGTTGCGTAGCAGTTTTTTACGATAGATACTGATACTGTCGCTTCTATTCTTGATTTACATCTCTCTATTGACAATGGTGAAATCATTAGCAAAATCTATGACAAGAGAGATGATTTTAATTTTGATATTGTTAATGATCGTTTGTGGTATTTAAAGATACATTTCCAGCGTTTGTTTCATCTGGGTTTGGGATAATTTGTAAAGAATGCTATACTTTACTATGAGGCATACAATGAAAGAGAAAATAGTGTGCTCTAGAAGGTCGCCCCCACTACGGATCAGTAGTGCTTACTGGTCATTTTGGACCTTCCAGTCAAATCCTTGTGGCTTTGAACTAGAATACCGCTCAGTCAGTGATAGAGGGTGTGAGAAGTGCTGCACCATTAATTACCGCCCATGAATAACTCCGAGTCTGCTTTTATCTCTCTGGTTTTTGTGTGTTTAAATGGACCCTTTTCAGTATTTATCGAATTTGTTCTAATAAAACTTTTGTTTGTAGTAAACGTATTTAAATAAAATTAACTGTCTTTTCAAATAAGTGGTTATATTTTATTTTAAATACAATAAAAGATATCACAACATGCTTTTTATTTAATAATTTCAGTTAACAGTTTTCTGGGTTTTTTTCTTCAAATAATAAAGTAAAAGTATTATACAGATATTATTATCTAACATAATATTCCATATAGCAATGTTAATTCAATCCAACAACTGCATCGGGTATGTGTATACCCCCGCAAACTGCGGGGTATACTGGAATCACCGTGTCCGTACAAAATTGCTAAGAAGTATCAATATCGAGTGGTCATGCGCATACTATGATGAAGTTCCGGTTCGATAATTTTCCACATAGTTATGGTTCTTTTTGTTCAAATATCTTATCCGAACTATTTCTCAATAACTCCTTCGTAGAATTTCGTGAAACTTGCTAGGAAGTATCAATATCGCGTGGACATGCGCATATTATCATGACGTTTCGGTTCTTAAGTTTCCGCTGAGTTATAGCCCTTTGTATTTATAATATATATATATATATCGAAATCCTTGTCCGGGCTATTTTTCTAAAACTCCTTGTTAGAATTTAGCGAAACTTTCTAGGAAATATCAATATCAAGTGGAGATGTGCATCTGTCATGACGTTCCGGTTCAATAATTTTCCATTCAGTTATTTCTAATACGAAATATTCGCTCCTTAAAAAATGTAGCTGCAACTCACGTTGATGAACTGTATCTCTACATCATAACACACTCGTCTGGAGGCACAATTAACATATATACATTTTTTAAGGAGTGAATGCATACGCTTGATTTCTGTGTATCTCGTCATAGCTAGGCGCCCTGCCGTAGTTCGTCCGAAGGTTGTCTGTCCTTGGTAGTTCACAAATATTTCTCCCTATATATAATTCTGCCTTGTGAACGTGAATCTCTTACGAGATCCCAATTTCGAAAGTTGCCGTAGTGAGTTCAAATTATCTCCCTTTATTATATTTACTGAATTCACAGTATCTCCAAGATCCGGCACCTTTCATTGTCACTGTCTCAATATAGCTGTGTGCGGTTGAATGCTTAAATGTGGCCCACTCAAGTGAGCTATAATTGTATGTATGTATGCGTCTATATATTAATTGTGCCTCCAGACGAGTGTGTTATGATGTAGAGATACAGTTCATCAACGTGTGTTGCAGCTACATTTTTTAAGGAGTGAATGCATACGCTTGATTTCTGTGTATCTCGTCATAGTTAGGCGCCCTGCCGTAGTTCGTCCGAAGGTTGTCTGTCCTTGGTAGTTCACAAATATTTCTCCCTATATATATAATTATATATATATAATTATTTAGAATCTTAAATGAGTTCCCATTCCTTTAAAGATTGAGTGAATATTGAGTTCTGCTCAACCCGGGGCTAGAGGGCGTGAGCGGTAGCCAGCATATTTCACTACCGCTCATGAACAGTCTCAATCAAACCGAGACTGCAATATTTCGTATGTGTCGTGCTCGGCCGTTTCCAAAGGTCCATTATCATACTTTTGTTATGAAATGAGTATTCAATTTTAAAATTCATAACCAGTTTCATAAATATATATAGAATGTTGACAAGTTTAAGATCTTTTTTATCACTTGACCTTACAGTCCAAATGTGTAAAAACATTGACAGATGTAAAATCGCCGCGATGCCGACACACTTTAGCGCCAAAACATTGTGAATTCATAAAATCATTTTCTTTAGCACCGAAAGGTGATGCTGAGCAGGTCTCAGGTTCATATTTAAGCTTCTAATATTCTAGAACACGTTCATATTGAAGTGTTCTGTTTCTAATATTCTAGAGCAGGTTCATATTGAAGTGTTCTGTTTCTAATATTCTAGAGCAGGTTCATATTGAAGTGTTACTCTTCTAATATTCTAGAGCAGGTTCATATTGAAGTGTTTTGTTTCTAATATTCTAGAGCAGGTTCATATTGAAGTGTTCTGTTCTAATATTCTAGAGCAGGTTCATATTGAAGTGTTTTGTTTCTAATATTCTAGAGCAGGTTATTATCGAAGTGTTTTGTTTCTAATATTCTAGAGCAGGTTCATATGAAAGTGTTTAGCTACTAATATTCTGAAGCAGGTTCATATTGAAGTGTTAAGCTTCTAATATTCTTGAGCAGGTTCATATTGTATTCATAAGTTTTTATGACTCCACCACCGAATGGTGAGGGGGCATATACATGTAGGGTTAGCCATGTCTGTCCCTCCGTATGTACGTACGCCTTTCCGTCCGTCCCGAAATATTTGTGTGTCTATATACTTCCAGTTTTCAACCGATTGCTTCGAAACTGTAAACGATGCTTACCTATGATGTCAAGATGTGCATATCGTTTCGGCGTCAAAATCGACCCAGTATTACCGGAGTTATGACCTCCTTTTCATCAAAATTTACCAGAAAATATCGTGTGTGTCTATCTCCTTCCACACCTTTCAACCGATTGCTTCGAAACTTTACAGGATGCTTACCTATGATGTCAAAATGTGCATATCGTTTCGGAGTCAAAATCGTCCCAGTATTACTGGAGTTATGGTCACTTTTAGGTCAAATTGTACGTTAACATATCTTCTATCTATCTCCAATCTTCCTCCGTTTCTTTTCAAACTTTACAGGATGCTTACCTATGATGTCTAGATGTGCATATCGTTTTGGCATCAAAATCGACACAGTATGACCGGAGTTATGGTATATTTTTTTCAAATTTTACGTGAACATATATTGTGTGCATATCTCCTCCAACACCTTTCAACCGATTGCTGCGAAACTTTACAGAATGCTTAGCTGTGATATCAAGATGTGCATGTCATTTCGGCGTCAAAATTGATCCAATATTACCAGAGTTATGGCCTCTTTTTCGTCAAATTGTATGTGAAAATATCTTGTGTGTCTATCTTATCCCACACCTTTCAACCGATTGCTTCGAAACTTTACAGAATGCTTACCTATGATGTCAAGATGTGCATTCGTTTTGGAGTCAAAATCGACCCAGTATTACTGGAGTTATGGTCCCGTTTTCGTCAAGTTTTACGTTAACATATCTTGTATCTATCTCCAGTTTTTCTCCGTTTCTTTTCAAACTTTACAGAATGCTTACCTGTGATGTCAAGATGTGCATGTCATTTCGGCGTCAAAATTGATTCAATATTACCAGAGTTATGGCCTCTTTTTCGTCAAATTGTATGTGAAAATATCTTGTGTGTCTATCTTATCCCACACCTTTCAACCGATTGCTTCGAAACTTTACAGAATGCTTACCTACGATGTCAAGATGTGCATATCGTTTCGGCGTCAAAATCGCCCCAGTATTACCGGAGTTATAGCCTCTTTTTCGTCGAATATCTTGTGTGTCTATCTCCACTCGCACCTTTCAACCGATTGCTTCGAAACTTTACAGGATGCTTACCTATAATGTCAAGATGTGCATGTTGATTCGGCGTCACAATTGACCCAGTATTACCGGAGATATGCCCCTTTTTCGTCAAATTTTAAGTTTTACCCTGATTGTTTTCAGTCCCATGAACACATTTCTAGTTTGTTTCTAATATTCTAGAGCAGGTTCATATTGAAGTGTTTAGTTGCTAATATTCTAGAGCAGGTTCATATTGAAGTGTTTTGTTTCTAATATTCTAGAGCAGGTTCATATTGAAGTGTTAAGTTGCTAATATTCTAGAGCACGTTCATATTGAAGTGTTCTGTTTCTAATATTCTAGAGCAGGTTCATATTGAAGTGTTAAGTTGCTAATATTCTAGAGAGGTTCATATTGAAGTGTTCTGTTTCTAATATTCTAGAGCAGGTTCGTATTGAAGTGTTTAGTTGCTAATATTCTAGAGCAGGTTCATATTGAAGTGTTTTGTTTCTAATATTCTAGAGCAGGTTCATATTGAAGTGTTTTGTTTCTAATATTCTAGAGCAGGATCATATTGAAGTGTTCTGTTTCTAATATTTTAGAGCAGGTTCATATTGAAGTGTTTTGTTTCTAATATTCCAGAGCAGGTTTATATTGAAGTGTTCTGTTTCTAATATTCTAGAGCAGGTTCATATGGAAGTGTTTAGTTGCTAATATTCTAGAGCAGGTTCATATTGAAGTGTTTAGTTGCTAATATTCTAGAGCAGGTTCATATTGAAGTGTTAAGTTTCTAATATTCGAGAGCAGGTTCATATTGAAGTTTTTAACCAGGTTTTCCATGGAAAACTCTGGTTATTAGATTGGCGTATGTCGTTTGGCAGTCGTGCATGCAGGCGTGTGGCGTCAGACTTTTAGTTTCCTCTCAACAACTTTTGTTAGGAAAGAGGTATTGCGATGAAACGCATGGTAGGTAGCATATATGGAAAGGAAGATTGGGATTGCAATGGGCTCACTGGGTCAAGGTTAAGGTCACTGTTACTAAAAAAAGAAAAACAGTTTCCACTCAGTACTGTAAATCACATTATTTTCATGTGACTTTAAGTTCGCGAATCACCGGGTCTCTGATTTATTCGCGTGACCATGAATTTGCGTCCAAGCATAATGTAAATATTCATATTTGCTTACTGATAATAAGTTACCTTGCTGTCTAATAGGTTTATATGAAAATGTTTGGCCTATACTATTCTAGTGTATGTTCGTTTTGAAATGTTTAGCTTCTAATATTGTAGGACAGGTCCATATTGATTCATTAATATAATATTTTAAAGCAGGTTAAAAATGGAAGTGTTTGCTTCTAATATTCTAGAGCAGGTTTATATGAAAGTGTTTAGCTTCTAATATTCTAGAGCCGGTTCATAAGTGTTAAGCTTCCAGTATTCTAGAGCAGGTTCATATGGAAGTGTTTGTTTCTAATATTCTAGAGCATGTTCATATTGAAGAGTTTTGCTTCCAGTATTCTAGAGCAGGTTAAAATGGAAGTGTTTGCTTCTAATATTATATAGTAGGTTCATATTTAAATACATATGTTCCCTAAATGGATAAAAGTATTAGCTACATCAAGAATTTCCCCCAAACATAACCAACTTATTGGAGATTTTACCACTATATGCATTGGCAGCAATGACGAAAATAATAAAATGGACATAGTCACCTATTTAAAATCCCGTATGGAATTTCAACGAAGGCAAGCTTGATCTATAAAACGGTCTGAAATTTCCAACTAATTTGTAGGGTATTTGAAGCTAATATGCAATGAACAAATATCCCCCATTCTCAGAATAGAGCCTATCAACTGCAATTTGAACGATATTTTGACGGTGATTTTTCTCCCGCAAGAACTATTTTAGAGATATTGTGTGCATCGTTGCAACCAATAACGGAGGTAGATCTTAGGAATATTGCATTAAACACATCTCAAATCGGAAACGAAACCTTTTCAAAAACTCTTCAAAAGCTTTCTCATTGTGTTAAGAAATAAAAAAGAAATTGTACATATTGCATATCTTTTTAAGATATACCGTGAATATAGTCGATATTGCAAATGCATTTGATTCTGAACAATTAGTACGACGGTTTACTGAACTGACGAACGAGACAATAAGAAAAATGGAAGCATATCAGTCCGAGTATGTTCTAAACAGACTAGCAATGAAAGCGGATGACTTTTCGGCAGGCAATTTATTGCATATGCATTTTCTAGATACGGACAAATTGGACAAACGAACTTTAACGGCAAGTTACATAGCTGCCTCCCTTGGACATTCAAAAACGTTGGCTTGCCTTCTAAAACATGGATCAAACGTTGTATTTAGGGTCAAAGATATCCCAAAATATATCAATCTGGAGTTTGCAGTTTAAATATCCACAGAACATATGCATTGTGGTTATGGTTTGCTCGATATTGCTGCTCAAAATGGTCATGCGGATGTCGTTAAATACATAATAGATAATAATGACCCACGACTTAATTATCCCTTCGAACGATTAAACGGGTTGAACTTGCTGCCATTCCATTTGGCATGCAAATTCGGTTACTCCCAAGAAGTGCAACTATTTGTAAACAAATTCAAGTGGATGGTAGATCAGGTGTGCCTTTATTATGTCTCTGAAGTAGGTAATGTTGAATTAGTGGAATACATTCTTGCAAATGGAATCAGAGATACGTGCCGAAAATGTGACGATAGTCTATACTGGTTACCAATCAATTCTACGAGAGTCCAAGGTCGTAAAACTCTATCTTCCGGCGAACGAACTAATGACGATACAAACTATGTTTTGTATGACGACTGGAATTACATCACATGCGAAACAGCACTGCATGCTGCTGTCAGAAAGGACCATGTCGACATTGCAAAGATTTTAATATCCAAGAGAAAGAATGCATTGCATTGCACTGACAGAGGTGGGAGACCACCACTTATCATGGCTCTTCAATATAATAACACCGATATAGTCCAGTTTATCATCCAGTCGAATGGCTACGATGATCAAGAGAAATGTGAATATATACCGGCTATATACGACATAGATCAATTGAGCGATAAAGAGTTATCGGACCTTAATTTCTATCATTGCGAATCTGGGATTATGTTAACTCATATTGCTGCAACATTCGATCGAGTGTGGTTTGTCCAGATGCTAGAAAGTCTAAATACTAAGGTTGATTGGAATCAAAGAGCAGTATCCGGATGTTATCCAATACATTATGCCGCCTGCCACGGCAGTGAACACATGTTACGACATTTAAAGCAAATGTTTGGATCGCACATCAACAACTTAAGGTGCTATAATGGGAGTCTTCCTATTAACTCTGCTGCAACATGCGGATCTTTCAAAGGCGTACATCTTTTACATAAAATAGCAATGGAAGGTGGTGAAATAATAAAGGAAAACTCTATCTTATATTTGGTTTCAAGAGAAATAAAGGAAGCATATGCTGCTGATTCTAAGAAGGTGCAGGTTAACTCTGTACATATTTTAAGAACATTGATTGCGCGTGATACAGATCTATATTTTCGTGACATGAGTAACCGGAATATATTTCATTACGCGATTTCAAATGGATACTTTCAAGTGATATCTTTATTATTTTCAAGGTACAAATCAGCTTCTGAACGACTTCTGCTTGAAAAGGATGCATTTGGCAAAACGCCATTAATGCATTCAGTTGATACGTTACGTAAAAAACAAAATGCGAGTTTTTCAATAAATGCAACGTTTCGAAGAAACTATCAAATTAATTACAGAATCCTGCTTAACACCATGTCTCCTAAGGAATATTCTGTGTTTCTAACTCTACAATTTCTTAAGAAACAATCGCAAACGAAACACATACTAACGGATAGAAACATAAAAACTTTGATAAGGCGATTATCATATCCTCTTGCTTGTATCTGTTTACTTTAGGTTAATGAATCCCCCACAGTCCAGTGTTGAGGTTGCCAAGTACTTACCAATAATGATTGAGCATGACCCAAGTGGCGTAATGGGTTTCGAAAATGTTTTTCACTATTTATTTCCCATAATGATATCCTTGCCGAAAAGGATGAACACTTTTGAAAGACGTGTTCAAATAATAAAACGGGTGTTGGTATGCAATAAGGAGTTAGATTCTTCTCTTTTGCATTGGGTTTCTCTTCACCTAAACAAACTAAACAATTTCATAAATGGTACAAATGTTGCAGAGCAGCTTCTGTTTAACCTGTACAAAGGATTCCTCACTTTATTTCCAAAAGAAATACTTCAACGTTGCAATAATAAAAATGGGTTTAATCTTCTAGACAGATCTGTTCAGGGTGGAAACCATGCATTCGTCAAATACTTCTTGGATTTAGGAATGCGCAGAACACGTGATATGTCGGATTTATTATTTATGGCAATTAAGCCGGTTTCTTACTCAAAATCCGATGAATTTGTCACAACATATAGTGTCATGGATGACCACAAGCAAATGTTTGAACTGTGTCATAACAGCAGGAACAACTACCAAGCGTGTTGGAAACAAGAACAAGCTAGTAATTACGATAACGTGACTTCGCAAATAATTGACGCATATCATAATGATATTTCTTGGCGGCACATTTGCAACGTAAATGCAAGGAACTTTTCCCTCGTGCATTTCATGGCAATTCAGGGTATGACTATGTCATTAAAAATGACTGTGAAACACTTCGGTGGAAATGCAGTGTTAACATGTTCCAATAACGATAAGTTTACACCGCTTTACCTCGCAAAGATATTCAATAATGATGAAACTGCAACTTACATTGAGTCTAATAATGTAAAACTGCACTTGCCAAGCACAACTCCTGAAGTGCATTTTTTGTTTAAAATAATGTAAGATTTTTTTTCAACCGGAATGATAACAAAAAAATCTTGTGCATTTTTGATCGTCCACGTAAAATGGTGATACACATTCGTTACCGACATAAATCATTAACATGTTTAACGAGCACAGTTAGACAACTAAATCTGATGGATGCCTGTAGTGAACAAATATATGAACTAAAATGGAGTCTAGTCTTAATCTCCAATTTTAAACTTTTACGGGATATTTATGATTATTTTGCCTTAAAAGTAAGTGATCTTGACCAAGTCGACGAATCATATCATTATCTGATGTTACACGTATTTAAAAACAACGCGATCACCATGACTGGCTGTCGAACGTTTTTAAAATCATTGGAAAAAACAATTACCTACAGAAACCAGAGAGTAGAAAATAGCAAGCAAACACATTTCGATACTTCATGTAAAAGAAGTATCGACCAGTCAAAACTGTTCTTGAAAATGATTCATTCAACCGAATTTAGTATAAATGACTGTGTGTGTAATATTGAATCAATAGAAACAAAGGTGGTGTTATATAAAAACTTTAGGAAGGTTCTTGCAATGTCCTTGGCAAGGTTGTATCAGGAATTACTTCAACAAAGAACGGAACGGGTTTATTGTAAGATGTGTTCCTATTTCAGTGAGAGACTAAATCGGAGTAAGTTGGTCCACATGGCTTCGTGGAACTATCATTTATTGTATAGGTATATGGACACCGTGGAAAACCTAATGGCTTATACAAATACATTTATGCACAAAGAAGGAGCACCAAACGAATCCAAGAACACCTTAAATGGCTTACTTGAAAACATAATGAAAGAAAAAGCAAGATTGTTGACTTTAGAATTTCTCAAAGCGAAAATGTCAAGATTTTGAAAAGGGAACGTTAATATACAATATGTATACATACAGCACGCTTATATGTTTTCTGATATATTTGACTCTAGTTTGGATGTAGTTTCTTACTTGGTATATAATTTAAGCCGAAAGTTTTGAAAAGCTGGATGCGTAATTAAATTAAAAGGATTAGTATCTTTGATTTCCTCTAAGTTAAAATGCAGCAATGCAAATATCCCGTATAAAACAACATAATAAATAAGTTGACATTAAACATCAAAAGAAAGGACAGATACATCTATCATTAGAACATATTATTTTGCATATTTATTGACAAAAAAGGGCGTTTCTAGTGTATATTCGTTGACTTTACGACTGCATTTGACAGTGTACAACATCAAAAGTTGTGGTATGCATTTCGTCGAAAGAATATCGATGGAAATTTTAAAACTGTTCTTGAAAATATGTTATAAAATTGAAATCATGTGTCAAGGTCGACAACGGCTTTACAGACTTTTTCAATTGTACGGTCGATACAAGACAGGTGTGTGTTGCAAGTCCGATTATATTTTCATTATTTATTAATGATTTGATATCCATTTTACGTTCAGAATGTGGACAAGGTGTATTTGTTTCAGATGAAATTGAAGATATTTTACCGCTAATATATGCTGATGACGTGTCAAGTTTTGCTGACACAGACATCAAACTTCAACGTCACATTAATGCTATTGAGAAATTTTGCAAATCTGCTAGCATGAAAATTAACTTAAAGAAACCCAAAGTAATTGTTTTTGTCGAAGAGGTGGTATTATTAAACCAAATGAGCGTTGGTTTTACAGTGGTAAACAACTTGAATGTGTTTTATTTTATAAATATCTTGGTATGTATATTACTCCAAAACTTTCATGGTCAAAAACACACGAAAACTTAGCAAAACAAGCAATTAAAGCAATGGCATGTATTTTTCAATATCAACGTAAATTTGGAAGATTTCAATCCAATGATATATTAAATTATTTGATAGTATGGTCAAACCAATTATTATATATGGGTAAAAAATATGGGGTTATACGTATTATGAGAATTTGGAAAGAGTTCATATAAAATTTTGTAAAATTAATTGTAACTTACCATTGTAAGCAGCTGATTTTTAGGGTGAGTACGGTAGAACTCCATTATGTAAAACTTATATTCCAAGATGTATCCAGTACTGGCTTAAGCTTATCTCATTGGAAAGTTATAGGTACCCAAAACAATGTTATTACATGCTAAAGCGTTTGGACGAGGCAGGTAGGCACACGTGGGCCAACGAAATTAGAAGTTTATTGTACAAATTTGGTTTTGGATATGCGTGGCTTTCACATGAGGTAGGAAATCCAACTTTGTTTTTGACTATGTTTAAGCAAACAGTAAAAGATTTGTATATGCAAATATGGCATGAAAAGGTAGATGTATCAAGTAAACCTTATTATTACAAACGCTATAAATCATTGCTTAACATTGAACAATATCTCTCTATGGAAATATCATATATACTAAGAAGTTCTCTATCTAGATTTCGATGTTCTTGTCATAATTTAGCTATTGAAAAGGGTAGACACTTACATATAGAAAGCAATATGAGGTTGTGGCCTTTATGTTATGCTAGAAATATATCAGTAATTGAAGATGAATTTCACTTTTTAATGGAGTGTAGAGAATATGAGGAATATCGAATTCTATTTGTCAGAGCACATTGGCTGGTTAATAGATCTTTGAATATGTTTTATTAACTTAAGTCATGTACAAATACTAAAAGATATCTTATCCATTGCAAAAGTTATATATATATCAACTGATTATCGATAACAATGTCTTGAATTAGATAAATATAGCGTTTACAGGAAGAATGTTAAGTAGATATTAGATACAGACAAAACGTAAAGTTTCTACTTAATTTGTTTATACATTCTACATGTATATTAATTTTGTAATCTGAAATTATTATAAACATGTTGTATTCATATCTCTTTATCCATGTAATGTATAATAATGTTATTGTGCTGTTCAACTTGTTTCTTATGATGGTGGCCGGTGGCCTAAATTACGAAATAAAATTTCTTGATCCTTGATCTTTGTAAAAGCTGACAGCGGTAATAAAGCTATGTTTTGTATAGTTTGCAATTCAAAGTGCACAAGTACTTACTTTTTGCCGAAACGAAAAACAAATAATAAAATGAGCATATGCTATTTAAAGTCATTGAAGTGTTTGGTTTTATTGTTTATTAAACTCTCGTCATAGTACCATAGTATATACAATAAAATAAAAGTCGTTGGCTTGCCGAAGTTGGATGTTTTAATGACCTTTTCAAAGCGACTTCCTCATTGGTACAAAACATACTGAATCATTCTGTATCTTATAGCGCGCGGTAGTTGATTAAACTGCAACGTTAAAGGGATGCACGGCAATTTTGGAGTTGTATCAAGAATTGAATTTGTATCAAGCATCTCGATGTATATATCGGGCATCATTTTGACTGTAAACCTGCTTCTATATATTAATTAAATAGCATTCTGAGTTTTTGTTATTCTACCATAGGTTTAAATATATTATTGTTGCAATATAATCAACATTTAGTAATACAAAACCATTTGTTTAACTTTCCAAAATGCAAGTTTTGTAGAAAACCTAATATAAGGGACGGCGCGAGTTTACACAAACAAGAGTGCCATGTGTCTCTTTAATATGTATATTGAC
Organism: Cyrtodaria siliqua; assembly: GCA_037043455.1. NCBI lineage: Eukaryota > Metazoa > Mollusca > Bivalvia > Adapedonta > Hiatellidae > Cyrtodaria > Cyrtodaria siliqua. The sequence goes on from JAWPHD010004789.1 coordinate 51,246, forward strand.
GACCATTTGTTCAATAGTTTAAAACTATGTTTATGCCACCTTCACCGAAAGGTGATGGGGTATATAACGTTAGTCATGTCCGTCCGTCCGTCCGAGCGTCCGTCCGTCCCGAAACTTTTGTGTGTCTATCTCCTTTCACACTTTTGTATTACACGAGTTACTTCCCTTTCAGTAAGATTTCGTTTTCCGCTGACTATATTTTCAGTGCAGGCTCCGTGTGCCATAAACACATTTCTAGTTTTTAAGAGTTGGACTGAGGTAAAAAAAAAAAAAAATCATCTCATATAGTAGTGTGTGTTCCGAATAAATTCTTTTAAAAAAACATGAGTGTGCCAATTTTCATAACATTTTAAGAGTTCCTGGAAATTTAGATGTTTGAATGGACGGATTTGCTATACAAAATAAAGAAAAAAAATCAGGAAAACTTTAAATATGTTTGTTTTCTACAAATAGCATGTTAGTGTTGTTTTTATTATTATTTTATATATATATATATATTTGTGAACTACCAAGGACAGACAACCTTCGGACGAACTACGGCAGGGCGCCTAGCTATGTCGAGATACACAGAAATCAAGCGTATGAATTTACTCCTTAAAAAAGGTAGCTGCAACACACGTTGATGAACTGTATCTCTACATCATAACACACTCGTCTGGAGGCACAATTAACATATAGACGCATATGAGTGGGCCACATTTAAGCGTTCAACCACACACAGCTATATTGAGACAGTGACAATGAAAGGTGCCGGATCTTGGGGATACTGTGAATTCAGTAAATATAATAAAGGGAGAGAATTTGAACTTTCGAAATTGGAATTATATATAGGGAGAAATATTTGTGAACTACCAAGGACAGACAACCTTCGGACGAACTACGGCAGGGCGCCTAGCTATGACGAGATACAGAGAGAGAGAGAGAGACAGAGAGAGAGAGAGAGAGAGAGAGAGAAAGAGAGAGGAAAGAGAGAGAGAGACAGAGAGAGAGAAGAGAGAGAGAGAGAGAGAGAGAGAGAGAGAGAGAGAGAGAGAGAGAGAGATGGGGTGGGGGAGTAGAGAGAGATGGGGTGGGGGGGGGGGGGGGGGGGGGTGAGTATTGATAGGCAGTTTTTACAGTTTTCATATGAAGCTGACTTACGTTGAGGAATGAGTCATAGTGAAGTATCATTCAACATTCTCAATGATTTACGTTTACGCATAAGGAATGGTGGTCTTCATTCAACCAATACGGCTGAAAACATAGGTTGTAAGTAGTATGCTGTATTAAGGAAAATGAAAATAGATAACCGTGTAATGGTTTTTTGATTTCGGGAACCACTAGGCGTACTGAGTACCAGTCTATTTGGTCTTTAATAATAATATTTAAAAACAATTGTAAACCGTGGAAGCAAGTTTTGCTGGACGATATTTAGGTTGTAACAAATGTTAATATGTGTAAGTTGATTTTTCAAAACTATATCAAGCTATATTTCATGAAGCCCTACCAGTGTCAGCGATGTGTACAGGCAGCGATACTGACTTGGTTAACAAAGAGACGCGACTAAAGAGGGCGTAAAGACGTATTAGTTTGCTTGGCACTTATAACAGTCTTTTGTTTTCTTCAAGTATTCATTCTATTTGTGTTCCTGTGTATTGGTCAGAAATGTTGTCATTTAATTGTTATGATGACTGGTCATGCTTGTAATAGCAATGTATAATAGTATTTGGTCTTTCAACTCCATCCCATGCACTAAGGCACGACATAGAGGTCAACTATTAAAACGCGTCAGCTATGTGGTGCATTTATTAATATCAAGGTTTTCGTGTAGTGTGATATGAAAATCTAAAAAGACTAATATCGCTCATGAACTTTGCCTTAATAAACGAAAAATGAATATGTAAATAATCACAAAGAAATACCACTGCGAAACATTAGATGACGTATGTTTCAATAGAATAACATAACTCATACTGGATATCAACCTTATTCAAGTACGAGTTATATCCCTTTGATTAAAACATTTGAATGTTGTTTTACGTCACTTAGCAAATAAAAGGCCTGACGGTCGATTTTTTGTTTTGCTAGAGGCAGACCACCCCATTTTCCTGGGTAGAACCACTACTGTATACCTCCCGCTATTAGTAAGAAACGACAACTCACTTGACAAATCGAGCTCCCAGTGGGATTCGAACCCGCAGCGGTGAGAGGCGTAACAGTTTTATACTCAACGTCTTGACTATTCCGGCCTCGGAGGCAATTGGTTGATTAAAACACATAATCAAGGGGGCCATAATCTGGTGTTACGAACTGACGAAGTTGCTTATTGAAAGGATCCAAACTATTATTGATATCAACTATTTGGCCAAGTAACAGCTTGCACAAAGATCGGATGAAAGATGACGGCACTATCTAGAGCGGATACAGACGATGGACACACGACGATTGTTATCACATAAGTACTTTGTCTTTTGGCCAGAAGAGCTAGTAAAAAACCAATGAATATTGTAACAGGAGCGCGGTCTAACGAGGTATTACACGCCCGTTTGCTAAAGTTGGCATGTTAAAAGCATTCCTTAGATGTCAAGTCAATGTTCTTCAGGCGTAGCACAACTAAGAAAGAGTGACGGATTTCTCGAAATCAACACTATATCCAGAGCCAATGTCCTCAACGAACAGTTTAAGTCTGCTTTAAATCCATCCCGTCCTTAGCCACAGAAAACAAGTTGTCTTAGATGGTACTAGGTCGGAGACAACAGATGTCATGCCAGGGAACAGTGCTCGGACCTCTGTTGCCCCTTGCCTTCATCAACGACCTATCAGATGCTCCCAAACTAAACTAGTTACGGACAACAGCCTTCTTTATAAAGTCACTGAGAACTCCACTGACAGCCAGCTGCTCCAAATGGACATCACCGCCATAGAAACCTGGAAAGAAACTTGGCAGCCAGATGAGTTTTTACCCGAGTAAATGCACAGTACTGAGGATCATACCCAACAACAAAATGAAGGTCATAAAGTGCAATTACCAGCTGCTTGGCCACACAAAGGATGTAGAGGAGGCCAGCAAATACTTGGTAGTAACCATTAGCAACAACCTCTCTTGGGACCGGCCTATACAGAACACTATCGGTAAAGGCAACCGTACTATAGGCTTTCTGAGAAGGAACTGAAAATAATGCACGCCTCCAGCCAAAGCAGCTTCGTACACCGCTATGGGTAGACCAACACTGGAATACACCTCCACTGCCTGGGACCCATACCACCAGACCAATGTCAAAGCCCTACAGCAGGTCCAACGTCGTGCCGCACGCTATATCCTCAATGACTACTCCAGAAAATCCCCAGGATGTGTCACTAAGATGCTCAAAGATTTCAACTGGAAATCGCTTGAGACCAGGCGAAGACATAACCGACTGTCCATGCTATACTATACAGAATATAGCACGGTTCAGTTGACATCTCTTTGGAGAAGTGCTTGTACGCCAGTGACACCCGTACCAGAGGACATCATAGATTCTTCCAGGAGAATATAACAGACCTACTACAATTCATTCTTCCCAAACGGTGAGAGACTGGAACAAACTGTTTGGGCTCAATAGGCAACAGTGACCTTATATGGAAATATGAATCCAGCATGATAACTTCAAAACTGTAACACTTACACTCATGCAACTTCAAAGAATCATAGGCCTTGTTTGAAAGCAGGAACTCAATTTATTTTGGGTCCAGTAGTTCAAAGGTCAAGGTCACAGTGACTTGTATGGAAATATGCATTTCACGCAATAACTTCGTAAGGCAGCATTAGGTTTACACATATATGTAATGTCAAATTACCTTATACTGATTTTAAAAATTGTATTAACACATATATTCGTAACTCTTGGCAAGCCGCTTGGGATTTGTCAGTGAACAATAAACTCCATTCAATTAAACCGTTACTCAGAGAATGGCGTTCTTCTGGAAGTCCCTCGTCGACAAGAAGTTGTTCTAGCCGGATGCAGGATAGGGCATACACGTTGTACTCATTTATATTTATTACAAGGTGAGCAATTACCAGAATGTATACCCTGTTTTACACCGTTAACGGTCAACCATACATTGTTGGAATGTGTAGACTTTGATCCTATGCGACAATGTACTACAATGTAAATACTATGCGCACAATATGACCTATTTATGTGTCGACGTGCCTTAAAACACCATTCATTCACAGTAAATTCAAAACCGTAACACCTACACTCATAAAATTAAGTATAAAATTCGAAGAGGAAATGCAGCTTTTTTAGAACACAATAAACCCCAAAACACGCAAACCGACAAACAAGAATGGCAATGTTAATAAGGAATAAAGGCATATGACATCACAAACACAAAATGGGTTGACAATAGGGCTACTGCCTTGGAACGGTCAGTGGCAAAAAAGGCCGCTGGGGGTGTTTAAACCAGGTTCTAGGGTGAACCAAACCTCAATATAATATGAGCAATATAATTAAAACACAAAGATGTTCTTTATATATAAATACAAAAAAAACAATAGCCTATAAAGCCACAAAGAAGGTACTCAATGACTTGGCAGCAGCCAGAGCAACACGAGAATAAACCATTGAGGGCACCACAAGACAAGATTGCAAACATCACACGTCATCGTCCTTTTCGGCTTTAGGTAGACGTCATCATAGGGTCCACAGCCTGTCCGGTCATCGCACAGTTAAAGAGGAAAGCATAGTGGCGAACTGTTAATGGGTCCACCACCAAGCATGCAGTGCGTTGCAAAATGATAGGACATTGACTTCGGTTAGAGGAGGTACCCTATTGATTTTGGATCAGTTTGTCAACGGTCAATGTCACCATGATGTATTGAAATTTGCGCGATAACTTCGAAACCATAACACCTCCTATACTCATGAAACTGTGCATTGCCCTTGGTGAGAGGAAAAATTATATTTGATTCACATGCTTGAAATTCACTTATCAAAAAAGCTAAAAACAAAATATTGTTTGCTGAATGGACTTACTTCCATGAATGACTCCCTGTATGTTACTTCTCATGATAAAGATGGGGGCATACTTTTAAGTCAACTGGGAATGTGAAACAGTAGAACCGGTTATATCAAATGGAAACGAATGTGTCCGGGTACACAGTTTGGCTGTTTTACAAGACAGATTCGTATTAAGTGACACAGATGACTATTCAGTTAATTTGCGCAATCCTACAACAGCAGAATTCAGCCTCCATATTGGAATTGGGAGAGGCCAGAACCTACAGGATTATGTGCAGATAGAAAAACACTGTCCATTATAGATACTGCTACTGGGGCCCTCAAAATGTTAGTGGTCTTGTTTTTTATATGAACAATCTCCGAAAGTTTATCGTGCCATTTGATCTCCACTCAGAGAAACAGAAACTTTTTTTGTGTCTAGATACAGCTATTAGAAAATTGCAGGAGGTATATGTGAGTTGACAATGTGAAAATATACCTTGAAACAACAGCGTCAACGCAAGGACCTCAGGGAACTGTATCAGCTATTGTAATTGATGCCAAAAAACGTATTTTAGACTCCCTGTGTGACATCAAGAGCTTACTGTCCCATGCCAATGTATCACCTAGACTGTTGGAAATCTTAAGAATGAAGTTTTTGTTAACATTAGTCGTAGACAATTTGTTTTCAGAGATGAGAGCTGGGTCTTCAGACATGCCAATTCAGCTTGAGTTTAACTATAGATTTTGTAAAACAATTAAGGAGCATTAAATAATAGGTGCAAAACAAAATTGTGCTACTTCACAAGTTCGAAGTCTTTTTACCCCAACTTGATGTTCGATGTCAATTTAGTAATAAATACTGAAACGTGAATCCCTTGAAAGCAGCAAACACAAAACGAGATGAAAGTAGCAGACTCGTTTTATTGAGTCTGTAGGTTGATCTGCCCAAAATGTACTCTCCTAAATCTGTGCATCTGACTATAAAGCAGAAACAGGAGATGAGATACTGGAGAGCAACCTATGGTCAAGGAGTTCCACAAACACGGTGAAAAGTATGAGTGTGAAAGACAATCCAGGAACTCTGCCAATTAATGTGTATGCTTCAGAACTTAATGTGTGTAAACCAGTGTAAACCAGTTGACTTTAACCAGTGTAAACCAGTTGACTTTATTAAAGTCGAAGAAGTACAAAACACGCAAGCTGAACAATTACCTGAGGTTGTTTATGATGCAGGTAACTTAATATTTTTGAATATATTGAACAGATTAGGCATCATTATGCTGAAAGAAAGTGTTAACTCGGGCAAAAGGCATAAGATACTCTCAATACCCATGTAATACGTTGTATGTTATTGAAGGCGATGAAGTGACCGTTTGTATGAATAGAAGCTTGATAAAATGTGTTGTACACAAAAATCAGATTGAGCTAGAAGAGGAGGAGTTTATTATGATTCAATCCCAAACCAGCAGTGCCATTGAAACATTTACATTAGCCAAGGCAAGAGTGGAGGTTGATGAAAATACCATCAGAAAGTTAACAAGAGAACAGAAGAGGAGAGTAATGGAAGATTTTTTCTACTAGTATTTTGACCAAATGCCAAGTAAGATGAAATATGTTAATCTTACAAAATACTGTTGTCCTCAGTACTTACTAACGTTGTTGGGAAAACATGATAAACACATGTTTAGAACAAATCTATGTGAAAACAATAAAAATAAAGTAAATCACTTAAGTCCTTGTGCTCAAAAAACGTCTAAGATGCAACTATTAACTGTTGTAGGCCAAATGGTTTGTTATTTTTTTTGTAATATTTTTGGGGAACAAGGGAACATTCGAAAAAATGTTTTTCCGTAACAAAGCAAAATATTTTTGGGACAAGGGAACATTGAGTCATATTTCAGGGAACAATGAAACATGCCCCCGGGAGAGCCTCAGCATTATACTTGCTGATCACATTTGCAAGAAATTCAACTGTTTTATCGGCAATGTACTTTGCCTTTTTAAGCCTTGACCTGCATTATGATATGCACAGTAAATATTAATGTCAGGCATACACTTGTATCTGTTTCCTACCAAAAACATCGATGAGTCAAATGTATTCATAAACGTTTTATTTGAAAGCTTGTTTTCTATTTCTCCTTCATTTATTAAATTATCACATTTTGAAGAAAAAGTGTCGAAACTAAAGTAAATACCAACAATGTGTATGAGTTTATTACCAAAACGGTTTGCTTCTACAGAAAATCACTAACAATTATAGTTTTATTTTTCTCGTTTTGTATTGATTTCTACTGTATTTAATACGAGTTTCTTTTCTATTCCGTTATCATTCCCTTTGTGTATACTGTGATTTATCCCCGAGCTTCAATGTACACCCAATGGTTGATCTATCTCAATATGACATATTGTGATAACACTGATAGCTAGTATATACACGGGTATGTAACATGTATATAAGAATGTTATCTCGCTTGCACTGATAATATATGTATATGTGTGTTATATTATTGTAGTTAAATCCATAGAAGGAGATCAAGCAAGATGGCGGACCTCAAAACTTTAAAAAATGATGAGAAGTTTAAAAATTATATAAGCACTTTAACGGCGATTAACCAGACAGGGGAATGCCTTGAACCTTTTACCGAAAACGGACTTTCGTCAGTTCATCAAAAAGTTACAGTACAGTTAGGTGCTCTGCCTAATTGTAATCAGCAATGCAGTCACAGTATTAAAGAAGTGAGAAGGTAAGCCATGTTTCGTATCATTTACAATTGGTGGCAAGTTCAGTGTCTTTGACAGCTGTTCGATGTTTACTTTTGGAACCCGTCGAATAATGTACAGCCGACTATTTATCTCTTTTTACCATAGCTCTAACGGAATTCCTTTGTTTCTGCTTAAGATAATATTTTCATAAACCGGAAGGCTGAGATTAAGTCGTGCAATACCTACGGGTATATTTCAACCGTGCTATAACTTCAGATTTTGCAGTTATAGCACGGTGTTCCCAACGACCTTATTATTTATTATTTCTCTTGTATATTAGATTTACACTGCACTCTCTGGCCTACGCTTCGGCACGAGAGTGCAGTGTAAATCCCATAGACAAGAAGAAAAATGCTATATACATATTACACATATTACATACTATGTTTGACACGGAAATCCATAGAAGAAGATCAAGCAATATGGCGGACTTCAACACTTTAAAAAACGATGAGAGCTTTAAAACAAGATTATATAAGCACTTTAACGGCGGTTAACCAGACAGGGGAATGCCTTGAACCTATTACCGAAAACTATTTTAGTAACAGCGACATTGACTTTGTATTTATGACCAAAATGGAATCCCAAGTTTATTTCCGTATAAGCTACCTACAAAGCAAGTTTCTTCGCAATATCTCACTCCTAACAAAAGCTATTGAGTGGAAACAATTTTTCTATTTTAAGTAACAGTGACATTGACTCCCAAATGCAATCCAAACCTTCTTTTTTGTATAAGCTAACTACCCTAGCCAGCAAGTTTCGTCACAATACCTTACTTCTAACAAAAGTTTTTGAACGGAAACGATTTTTCTATTTTTTGTAATCTCAACCTTTCTTTCCATATAAGGTACCTACCAAGCAAGTTGTGTTGCAATACCTTACTCCTTACAAACGTTATTGAGCAGAAACCACATTTTTGTAAGAGTGACTCTGACCTTGACCCCAAATGCAATCCCAAGCGTCCTTTTCATATAAGCTACCTACCCAGCATGTTTCGTTGCAATACCTAATTCCTAACAAAAGTTATTATGCGGAAACAATCTTTCTATTTTTAGTAACAGATATCTTGACATTGGCCCCCAGTGACCTCAAATGCAATCCCAATCTTCCTATCCATATCATATATCTACACACCAACTTCTCTTTTAATATCTCTTTCCTAAAAAACAACATTTTTCTATGTTTAGTAACAGCGATCTTGACCTTAACCCAAGTGACCCCAAATGCAATCCCAACCTTCCTTTCCATATAAGCTACCCAGAAAGTTTCGTCGCAATATCTCAGTCTTAACAAACGTTATTGAGCGGAAACCATGCGTTTAACGCGGCCCGCCTGCCCCCACCCCAACCCCGCCACCTACGAAACGACATTCGCCAAACTACCAGGCTATTCCAAAGGAAGAACTGGTTAAAAAATAGGAGCTAGGAACTGAATCCTAGTTCCTTAATCGTAAACAAATGGAAATGTAAGGTGCTTTTCCTGAATTACTCCACCCTCATAAACCACCATGAAGAACTTTACATATAAAATATAAAACCTTTATATGCATTGCCCGAACCAGTTTTTGTGTCAATATTCAAAATAAAATCAAAGAGGAATCATTAGGGGAATGTCACTGTACTAACTACTTACCGTGGCATTCTATTGCTAGTGTAGTACCTGATTAGGATATTTATCTTAACATAGGTTGTGGTGTTCTTCGTACTTGATTTATAGTATGAAAATAACCTAGATTGGGACTTTTAGTAAGCATCAATCCTATTGTTGCGCACCCAAGCGCAAGAATGACAGCTACCTATAACTAAAGTGTATTGCCAATGACGGGATATATGGTAGTTGTCGAAATGACAGAGACTTGTATTGCCTTAAACTGGTCGTCATTGATCTCAGTCTGAGTAATTACTTCAAATAGTTTGTAAGTTATTTAAGACCGCTCAAGGGAGAGAGGAAAATGATACATAGGAATCCATGTCTATTAATAAGGTTCTTATACGTTCTCGGTGAAAAAACTTCCGATACATGGGGCGGCCCCGTTTACGTCCCCATCCGGCTGACGTGGGAAGGTGAACGTGTATTGACAAAGAACACACCCAAAAAACTCGTTGGTACTGGTGAGGCTTAAACCCGGGTCATCTTGGTTTCAATTTACAACGGTCATTGTTTTAGAGAAAAGGTTTTAACTGGTTTCCTATATTACTCCATCATATGGTCACTGAACCAAACTTATGACCCCAGGGTCATCATTGTAACAAACTTAATAGCCGACTATACGCATGTGCTACATGCATACTATGAGATCTCTAGCTCATACAGTTTCAGATAAGACTATTGTTTTTAAAAAAGATTCCTACATAACTCTATGTTAAACTGCTACCCCGAGGTAGGGCCATATTTCACCCAACCTCTTGTTTTAATTTTGTTCTTCTTCGAGTCATGTTTTCGAATACGGATTTTCGAGTTGGTTTTCCGTTTTATAATATTTTTCCTAAGAGTAAAACAGGCTACCATGACATGATCTCAAGCTGTTAAAGCCATAGTTAAATCTAACAATCAGTTTCTGTTATACTTCGCTCGTTTCAAGATTTGCGTTGAAAATGGATTGGAGGCGGTTTTCCACCACAACTGACCTGCTAGTAATATCCAAAAATGTGTAGCAGTAGATAGATGGATGGATGGATGGATGGACGGACAGGTGGATATGTAAAACCAAGAGCGCCACCTAACCTCACCCCCGTTTACAATATATTTGGGCATGAATTAAAAAATTGACAGGTGCACAATTGTAAATCAACGGTCGATTGTTGTATGTAGCTGTATCAGTCCCGCCATTCGTAAAAATCGACACTTTCTCACTTGAAAAGTGGAGCTTCCAGTGTCCGCAGGTTGAGACACAACTGAATGTCAAATGTGCATATTGCTTCATGATCGAATGAATGGACTGTAATAGCTTAGAAGTTAAAATAAAGTGACATGTTATTATACTATACTACTAAAAGTTTGCTAAGCACCTAAATTCGACATTTAACGGTGGCTGGTTTACCAACAGCATAGAACTCAATAATTTAATTTTGTTTTACGATGATTGAATTTTATTATTCTATACTCAACATATATATAATTAAACCATATCAAAGAAACATAACTATCCTTCATCTGGGTTCAAAAATAAGGCGAAAAAGGTCTGATGCTTTGAAAACTTTGAGCTGTATATAATTATTTAAAGACAGCCATTGCTTTTGTAAAGGTTTACCACCACCAATTGCATATAAACCTGCGAGGTGAAAGCGAATGAAGTTCCTATAGCAAAAAGAAATCCCTTCTTTTTTCATGGAAATTGGCATTATAGTAGGGGAAAACATTTCTATTTAATTTTGTTGTTGTATGTATAAGAAGTGTATTGATATGTTTTACTGGATTATTAACGAAGATGTTCAAATTTCGAATCTATGCATACACTTTGTGAGCAACTGTCAATGAAAACAGCTGTACCAGTAAACAGACAAGATCTTTCTCACATGTCTTGTGACCCCACCTTTTCTGGTGATTTTTCAAGTTGAAAATCTATTTTTTATATGCAGATTTCATTAATGCATTATGAATACTTGAGTTGAAATTGCAGCAAATCATTAATATGTGACATTTTAACATTGGTGTCAATGGGGGAAATACTCGGTGGTTTCACACCTAAAAGGAATCAATATCTTTGCCACAACGTTATTCCCTAAAACAATGTTCGTCTAGGAAGAGTAACGACACAGATGTTTACTATAAAACATGTCCGTATTCTCTCTCCCACCCACCCAACCCCTTTCCTCTTCACCCCGTGGACACTCCCATTCTAATTTCGACCGCATCGTCGTATGTGTAGGTCAATATTGGGGTCAAGACTGGGGTCAAGATCATGTATTTTACGACTGGTAAGTTTCGTCTGGGTATATATTTCTTTGCATATGAACTATTTTGTAACAATGTTATTATCACTTTAATAAAAAAATCCTTCACCCTTTCTTTTATTTACAAGTAGCAAGTATAGTAATACAGACCCTCTTGGGCCTCTTTTTCAAGGTATTAAATGATGACTTTAAGGTGGTGTCCGACATGCGATGGATGGCGACAGGAATTAATCAAGTTCATTGCTGTTCCACACAAAACAAAATGGATGAAGATGAAATCTTGGGAATGGCCATTGCATTACAAAAACATCGCCGAAGTGTTTCTTCCGGAAAACTGGACCATGACAAATATCGATTTAAAGGATATTTCAACAAATTTAAATATTTGGAAAATGTGCACTGAATTTCCACGACATATTATACAAATGTCTAATCAATTAAAAAACGACCGAAATGCATTAGCGCACAATGCTTCTATGTCAATTAATCAAGCAAACAAGATCGCCGTGTTTCAAAATATAAGAAACATACTGAACCAACAAGATATTCAGCGGACGATTGCTAACCATGCAGATGTTCTGAAAACAATAAACAAACTTGAGCAAAATGTATTGTATCAATTTGAAGATGATGTTCTTACAGCTTTCAAATCCATTATTGATGAAAACAAAAACACGAACTTAAAAATGAAGAAAATAGAAAAATATATGAAAGCAGAAAAGAAAGAAAAATATTTGAAAGCAGCAAAAAATGAAAACGATATGAAAGCAGTTAAAAAAAGAAAGCACGTTACAAAACAACGAATTATGGTAGTTGCAACTATTTTCGTTGCTATGGTCGGTATCGCTTGGACATTGTTTTGGGAAGGAAGTAATTCACCTCTCGGACAATACGATAGCACTAATACAGTGCCTTCTGAAGGTACGTTTACGTTTCAGTTTGATGATCTGCTGTTTGAAAACGACAAAATATTAACAGTATATTGATTTGACATAAGCATTTCTTTATTTCAGATTGGTTATTTGATCTGATATAAGTATATGAACATACGACAACAGATCATATATACTACATGTTCTACACGCGTCACTCCTTATGACCGACACGTTTATTTGATCTTTTGTCATGTTACGAAGCAGACACAAACAGCTGTTTTATAATAGATATGACAGTACTATAATTATGTTATTATATAAATATCACATTCATGAGAGGGTAATAGTAAGAATGTTCACCCTGAGGTATGATTATCGCCCGAGCCGAAGCCGATAATCAATCCGAAGGGTTAACATTCTTACTATCACCCTCTCATGAATGTGACATTTATTTTATTATACCGAAATCCTCTCGTGCCGAAACAAAGTTCATTTTCAGTACAGATTTCACTTTGACGGTTTTTTTCTCTTTTTTTCCTTTCAAAAACAATTTTTTTCAAAATATGTCTATGAAAGTTATAGCGTTGGCTTGTAAATAACGTAACTAAGAAATTGAGTGGTAGTTTATTAAAATCGGTAAAGTACTTTTGAAGTTATGATGAATTAAAAATAGCATTTCACCATACTGAGCCGATGACGTCAACAAAACAGTACGCACTCCAACGTGCATCAAGGCTGCGCATGCGATAACTTTTTACTATCACCCTGCGATGTACTATCACCCTGTACTATCACCCTCGCGTGAGATAGTAAGAAATTACACATTGTTGTCTATGGGGATTTAGCATGGGCGTTTTATGTGAGGTATAATAATACCTTTTATGGCGAAACATTGTACCGAGTTGACCAAAGACGACGAGATATCGAGTCGTCTTGCACTAAAAACAACGAGATCCAGTTAATATTTCGCCCATATAGATTCAAAAATATTGTAAAGAGATCAACTTTTACATTGTTTTCGTGTGTCTTTTGTTTTTGTTTTACATTGTTATTGTGTTTGTGTTATGGTACTGGATTGAACTCGTTCCTTGTCTTTAATTTCAAAATGATCACATGTTATGACACTTGAACGTTGACTTCTGGATACTTCAGGGAGGTTTCTGACCATCCGTTAACGTTAAAATAAATAGGCGAGACAAACATTTATGTTTTGGCTACCGAAATAAATATAATACCGTATAAATTTGGAATACTATGTAGATCGGGCGGGGATGCGGGGTGTGGGGGAGCATTTGCAACCTGCAAAATGAGCATTGCCTAGGTGTTATATCGTATTACACGATAATCTCAATGTATAGTAAATAAGACAATATGAAAGTATACACTGATATACCATATACGAATCAATGATTTTGCTTTATCTGAGTAACGTTGCAGTGATTACTAATACAAATAGAACAAATAGACACTGCCAACGATATATCGGGCTTCAACGCCTGCTATTTAAACAAATAATATTCAAAAAACATCCTTAGACCATACTTTCAATATATGTGACAAGTTTCATAGTGTGAGCTATACCTCGGTACTTTAGTGATGCTATGGAAACGATAAATTGAATCAGTAAATTGTATGCAAGTCAGAACAAGTTAATATAAGAATTACATCAACATGCATCATTACTCCACTACAGTATGCTTATATAGTTAAAACAATCTTATGTTATGCTATGGAAAAGAAAATGTTTACAAGGTGTCATTCTTCATTCTGTAGAAACGCATATTTTTTGCTATAATGTGTCCGTGGAATCTATTGATTGTATATACCCAGTTTAAGTGTTTAAGTAAAAACAAAACGTCTAAGTGACAGTTAACCCCATTGCATCTTGACTTAACCCATCATGTTACTGTAAAAAAAAGTTTAAGCAATACAAATACAACACACATACAACGCGTTGTTTGATTTGCATTTGTTTATGTAAACATTATTGCTAACGAAGTTCGTCTTGTTGTTTTTTCAGGGTGTCTTTCTGAGAAACCTCATCATATGTTCAAAGGGGACATAACTCTATTTGGCTACCTCTCACACCACAAGAATTTCACTGGACGACAATGGCTTTTGTCTAAACTAGAAATGAACTTCTCAACTATGGATGGCGTTGACCATGGCATTATGTTACTTGCAGAGATGGGTTTTGGGAAATCTGCTATTATTGCACACTTGATATGTGCAACAAACAATGAAACAGGTTATGGTATAAGAAAGCACCTTGCTTCATATCACCTTTGTCGCTATGATGTTTTGAAAACTAAACGGGTCGATACCTTTATTCGAAGAACAGTTTCTATGATTTCAAACAAATTACCGGAATTTAGGTTAATTATAGAAAAGGAAGAAATATGCAATTCTTATTTTAAAAATAACGATTGTGAAGGAGACCCTTATGGTTGCATCGATCAATGCTTGGTATTTCCATTAAAGCGAATAAAGTATTCTGACGATAAACCACTGCTGATACTGTTAGATGCGTTGGACGAATGTGAGGACAGTGTTAATGGCGAGAACAAACTTCTACAACTACTGAAACATAGATTACATATGTTCCCTAAATGGATAAAAGTATTAGCTACATCAAGAATTTCCCCCCAACATAACCAACTTATTGGAGATTTTACCATTATATACCTTGACAGCAATGATGAAAAGAATAAAATGGACATAGACACCTATTTAAAATCCCGTATGGAATATTCAACTAAGGCAAGCTTGATATATAATACGGTCTGGAATTTCCAACTAATTTCTAGCGTATTTGAAGCTAATATCCCAATTATAGATTTAACAAATATCCCCCATTCTCAGAATAGAGCCTATCAACTGCAATTTGAACGATATTTTGACGGTGATTTTTCTCACGCAAGAACTATTTTAGAGATATTGTGTGCATCGTTGCAACCAATAACGGAGGTAGATCTTAGGAATATTGCATTAAACACATCTCAAATCGGAAACGAAAACTTTTCAAAAACTCTTCAAAAGCTTTCTCATTTTGTTAAGAAAATAAAAAAGGAAATGTACATATTGCATATCTCGTTAAGGCTTTGGCTGGAAAGTGAAAATAATTCATATTACAAAATAAACATTGGAAGTGGGCATTTTAAACACGCAGAATATCTTTTATATAGATTACAATCGGGAACATATTCCGTGAATATAGTCGATATTGCTATGCATATTGCAAATGCATTTGATTCTGGACAATTAGTACGACGGTTTACTGAGCTGACGAACGAGACAATAAGAAAAATGGAAGCATATCAGTCCGAGTATGTTCTACACAGACTAGCAATGAAAGCGGATGAATTTTCGGCATGCAATTTATTGCATATCCATTTTCTAGATACGGACAAATTGGACAAACGCAATTTAACGGCAAGTTACATAGCTGCCTCCCTTGGACATTCAAAAACGTTGGCTTGCCTTCTAAAACATGGATCAAACGTTGCATTTAGAATCAAAGATATCCCAAAATATATCAATCTGGAGCTTGCAGTTCAAATATCAACAGAATATACGCATTGGGGTTATGGTTTGCTTGATATTGCTGCTCAAAATGGTCATGCGGATGTCGTTAAATACATAATAGATAATAATGACCCACGACTTAATTATCCCTTCGAACGATTAAACGGGTTGAATTTGCTGCCATTCCATTTGGCATGCAAATTCGGTCACTCTCAAGTAGTGCAACTATTTGTAAACAAATTCAAGTGGATGGTAGATCAGGTGTGTCTTTATTATGTCTCTGAAGTAGGTAATGTTGAATTAGTGGAATACATTCTTGCAAATGGAATCAGAGATACGTGCCGAAAATGTGACGATAGTCTATACTGGTTACCAATCAATTCTACGAGAGTCCAAGGTCGTAAAACTCTATCTTCCGGCGAACGAACTAATGACGATACAAACTATGTTTTGTATGACGACTGGAATTACATCACATGCGAAACAGCACTACATGCTGCAGTCAGAAAGAACCATGTCGACATTGTTAAGATTTTAATATCCAAGAAAAATAATGTATTGCATTGCACTGACAGAGGTGGGAGAACACCACTTATCGTAGCGTTTCAATATAATAACACCGAAATAGTCCAGTTTATCATCCAGTCGAATGGCTACGATGATAAAGAGAAATGTGAATCTATACCGGCTATATACGACATAGATCAATTGAGCAAAAACGAGTTATCGGACCTTAATGTCTATCATTGCGAATCTGGGATTATGTTAACTCATATTGCTGCAACATTCGATCGAGTGTGGTTTGTCCAGATGCTAGAAAGTCTAAATACTAAGGTTGATTGGAATCAAAGAGCTGTATCCGGATGTTATCCAATACATTATGCCGCCTGCCACGGCAGTGAACACATGTTACGACATTTAAAGCAAACGTTTGGATCGAATATCGACAACGTTAGGTGCTATAATGGGAGTCTTCCTATTAACTCTGCTGTAACATGCGGATCTTTCAAAGGCGTACCTCTTTTACATAAAATAGCAATGGAACGTGGTGAAATAATAAAAGAAAACTCTATCTTATATTTGGTTTCAAAAGAAATAAAAGAAGCATATGCTGCTGATTCTAAGAAGGTGCAGGTTAACTCTGTACGTATTTTAAGAACATTGATTGCGCGTGATACAGATCTATATATTCGTGACATGAGTAACCGGAATATATTTCATTATGCGATTTCAAATGGATACTTTCAAGTGATATCTTTATTATTTTCAAGATACAAATCAGCTTCTGAACGACTTCTACTTGAAAAGGATGCATTTGGCAAAACGCCATTGATGCATTCAGTTGATACGTTACGTAAAAGACAAAATGCACGATTTTCAATAAAAACAATATTTCGAAAAAAGTATCAAATTAATTATAGAATCCTGATTAACACCATATCTCCTAAGGAATATTCTGTGTTTCTAACTCTAAAATTGCTTAAGAAACAATCGCAAACGAAACACATACTAACACATAGAAACATAAAAACATTGATAAGGCGATTATCCTATCCTCTCGTATCTGTTTACTTTAGGTTAATCAATCCCCCACAGTCCAGTGTTGAGGTTGCCAAGTACTTACCAATAATGATTGAGCATGACCCAAGTGGCTTAATGGGTTTCGACAATGTTTATCACTATTTATTTTCCATAATGATATCCTTGTCGAAAAGGATGAACACTTTTGAAAGACGTGTTCAAGCAGCTTCCGAAATAATAAAACGGGTGTTGGTATGCAATAAGGAGTTAGATTCTTCTTTTTTGCATTTGGTTTCTCTTCACCTAAACAAACTAAACAATTTCGCTAATGGTATAAATGTTGCAGAGCAGTCTCTGTTTACCCTGTACAAAGGAGTCCTCAATTTAATTCCAAAAGAAATACTTCAACGTTGCAATGATAAAAATGGGTTTAATTTTCTAGACAGATCTGTTCAGGGTGGAAACCATGCATTCGTCAAATACTTCTTGGATTTAGGAATGCGCAGTACACGTGATATGTCGGATTTATTATTTATGGCAATTAAGCCGTCTTCTTACTCAAAATCCGATGAATTTGTCACAACATATAGTGACATGTATGACCACAATCTGATCTTTGAACTGTTTCATAACAGCAGGAACAACTACCAAGCGTGGTGGAAACAAGAACAAGCTAGTAATTACGATAACGTCACTTCGCAAATAATTGACGCATATCATAATGATATTTCTTGGCGGCACATTTGCAACGTAAATGCAAGGAACTTTTCCCTAGTGCATTTCATGGCAATTCAGGGTATGACTTTGTCATTAAAAATAACTGTAAATCGCTTCGGTGGAAATGCAGTGTTGACATGTTCCAATAACGATAAGTTTACACCGCTTTACCTTGCAAAGATATTCAATAACGATGAAACCACAACTTACATTGAGTCTTATAATGTAAAACTGCACATGCCAAGCAGAACTCCTGAAGTGCATTTTTTGTTTAAAATAATGTCAAGATTTTTTTTCAACCAGAATGATAACAAAAAAATATTGTGCATTTTTGATCGTCCACGTAAAATGGTGATAAACAGTCGTAACCGACATAAATCATTAAAATGTTTAACGAACGCAGTTAGACAACTAAATCTGATGGATGCCTGGCGTGAACAAATATATGAACTACAATGGAGTCTAGTCTTAATCTCCAATTTTAAACCTTTACGGGATAT
The DNA here is from genome assembly GCA_037043455.1 of Cyrtodaria siliqua. Lineage (NCBI taxonomy): Eukaryota > Metazoa > Mollusca > Bivalvia > Adapedonta > Hiatellidae > Cyrtodaria > Cyrtodaria siliqua. The sequence continues at coordinate 70,004 of JAWPHD010004789.1, forward strand.
TTATGATTATCTTGCCTTACATGTAATTAATCTTGACCAAGTTAACAAATCACACCATTATCGGATGTTAGATGTATATATTACCGAAGTATTTAAAAAAAACGCGATCACCAGGACTCGCTGTCGAATGTTTTTAAAATCATTGGAAAAAACAGTTACCTACAGAAACCAGAGAGTAGAAAATAGCAAGCAAACACATTTCGGTACTTCATGTAAAAGAAGTATCAACCAGTCAAAACTGTTCTTGAAAATAATTCATTTAACCGGATCTAATATAGATTACTGTGGGTGTAATATTGTGTCAAGACAATCAAAGGTGGTATATCTTAGGAGCTTTAGGAAGGTTCTTGCAATGGCTTTGGCAAGGTTGTATCAGGAATTACTTCTACAAAGAACGGAACGGTTTTATTGTAAGACTTGTTCCTATTTCAGTGAGAGACTAAATCGGAGTAAGTTGGTCCACATGGCTTCGTGGAACTATCATTTATTGTATAGGTATATGGACACCGTGGAAAACCTTATGGCTTATACAGATACATTTATGCACAAAGAAGGAGCACCAAATGAATCCAAGAACACCTTAAATGGCTTACTTGAAAACATAATGAAAGAAAAAGCAAGATTGTTGACTTTAGAATTTTTCAAAGCGAAAATGTCAAGATTTTGAAAAGGGAACGTTAATATACAATATGTATACATACAGCACGCTTATATGTTTTGGGATATATTTGACTCTAGTTCGGATGTAATTTCTTACTTGGTATATAATTTAAGCTAACAGTTGTGAAAAGCTGGATGCGTAATTAAATTAAGACGATTAATTTCCTCTAAGTTAACATGCATAAAAGCAAATATCCCGTATAAAACAACATAATAAACAAGTTGACATTAAACATCGAAAAAAGCACAGATAGATCTATCATTAGAACATAGTATTTTGCATATTTATCGACAAAAAAGGGCGTTTCTAGTGTATATTCGTTGACTTTACGACTGCATTTGACAGTGTACAACATCAAAAGTTGTGGTATGCATTTCGTCGAAAGAATATCGATGGAAAATTTAAAACTGTTCTTGAAAATATGTATTCAAAATTGAAATCATGTGTCAAGGTCGACAACGGCTTTAACTTAGACTTTTTCAATTGTACGGTCGGTACAAGACAGGGGTGTGTTGCAAGTCCGATTATATTTTCATTATTTATTAATGATTTGATATCTATTTTACGTTCAGAATGTAGACAAGGTGTATTTGTTTCAGATGAAATTGAAAATATTTTACCGCTAATGTATGCTGATGACGTGTCAAGTTTTGCTGACACAGTCATCAAACTTCAACGTCACATTAACGCTATTGAGAAATTTTGCAAATCTGCTAGCATGAAAATTAACTTAAAGAAAACCAAAGTAATTGTTTTTCGAAGAGGTGGTATTATTAAACCAAATGAGCGTTGGTTTTACAGTGGTAAACATAAAAGGGGTAAAAATATCGGACAGGGAAAGCAGCATTCAAGGACGACAGTCAACCACAAAACACAAAACAAACACGCAAACAGACAAACGAAAAGACAAAAGTAATAAAAAAATGGAAACGACATCACAAACACTAAAGGGTTGACAATAGGGCTACTGCCTTTGAACGGTCAGTGGCAAAGTAGGCCACTGGGGGTTTAAACCGGTTCTAGGGTGCACCAAACCTCACACTTACCCTACTGTCATCCCATTAAAACAGGACAGTGTAAATAATGAAATCCCCGCCATGATCTAAACCCTAACCAACAAGGCAGCATCAATAGGCAATATAAGTAAAACACAAATATGCTCGTGTAAATATAATACAAAAAAACAATAGCCTAGAAAGCCACAATGAAGGTACTCAATGACTTGGCAGAAGCCAGAGCAATAAGAGTCTTGAATTTGATTCATTTTATAAATATCTTGGTATGTATATTACTCCAAAACTTTTATGGTCAAAAACACACGAAAAATTAGCAAAACAAGCAACTAAAGCAATGGCATGTATTTTTCAATATCAACGTAAATTTGGAAGATTTCATTCCAATGATATATTAAATTATTTGATAGTATGGTTAAAACCAATTATTATATATGGGTCAGAAATATGGGGTTATACGTATTATGAGAATTTGGAAAGAGTTCACATACAATGTTGTAAAATTCATTGTAACTTGCCATTGCAAGCAGCTGACTTTTTATGTACAACTTATATTCCAAGATGTATCCAGTACTGGCTTAAGCTTATCTCGTTGGAAAATCCAAAGGTACCCAAAACAATGTTATTACATGCTAAAGCGTTTGGACGAGGCAGGTAGGCACACATGGGCCAACGAAATTAGAAGTTTATTGTACAAATTTGGTTTTGGGTATCCGTGGCTTTTACATGAGATCGGCAATCCAACTTTGTTTTTGCCTATGTTTAAGCAAAGAGTAAAATATTTGTATATGCAAATATGGCATGGAAAGGTTGATGTATCAAGTAAAGCTTATTAAACACTATAAATCATTGCTTAATATTGAACAATATCTCTCTTTGGAAATATCACATATACTAAGAAGTTCTCTATCTAGATTTCGATGTTCTTGTCATAATTTATCTATTGAAAAGGGTAGACACTTACATATAGAAAGAAATATGAGGTTGTGTCCTTTATGTTATGCTAGAAATATATCAGTAATTGAAGATGAATTTCACTTTTTAATGGAGTGTAGAGAATATGAGGAATATCGATTTCTATTTTTCAGAGCATTAAGGGCTGGTTGACAGATCTTTGAATTTGTTTTATCAACTTAAGTCATGTACAAATACTAAAGATATCTTATCCATTGCAAAATTTATATATAGATCAAACGAAAAACGTTAACTGATTATCGATAACAATTTCTTGAATTAGATAAATATAGAGTTTACAGGAAGAATGTTAAGTAGATATCAGATATAGACAAGACGTAAAGTTTCTACTTAATTTGTTTATACATACTTTATTAATTTTGTAATCTGAAATTATTGTTGTATTCATATCTCTTCATCCATGTAATGTACAATAATGTTATTATGCTGTTCAACTTGTTTCTTATGATGGGCCGGTGGCCTAAATTACGAAATAAAATTTCTTGATCTTTGATCTTTGTAACAGCTGCCAGCGGTATTAAAGCTATGTTTTGTATAGTTTGCAATTCAAAGTGCACAAGCACTTACTTTTTGCCGAAACGAAAAACAAACAATTAAATGAGTATATGCTATTTAAAGTCATTAAAGTGTTGGCTTTTATTGTTTATTAAGCTCTCGTCATGGCACCATAGAATATACAATAAAATACAAATCGTTGAATTGCCGAATTTGTATATGTGTTTTAATGACAATGGCCTTTTCAAAGCGACTTACAGTTGACTTTGCCTCATTGGTACAACATATACTGGATCATTCTTTATCTTACAGCGCGCGGTAGTTGATTAAACTGCAGTTTTAAAGGGACACACGGCAATTTTGAAGTTGCATCAATAATTGAAATTAGCATCTCGATGTAAATGGCAGGCATCATTTTGACTGTAAACCTGCTTCTATATATTAATTAAATAACATTCTGAGTTTTGGTTATTCTACCATAGGTTTACATATATTATTGTTGCAATACACTCAAATGATATGAAAACGCAACACGGGAATTTCCGCTATATATTGTATGTACAATATGCTGCTTTTAATCGAATGGTACATGGCTACGTAAGACCTTTCCTTTTGGAAAAAATACTAAAACAACAAATAATACAGCAAATAGTATTACTGCAATGTTTCATTATTCACAGAGTACGCGTTTGCCTCAATCATGTGAGCAAACTTAGGATGCAAAATTTTGCAAACTATTTACGTTAAATACAGTACTGAACTAGCTCAATTTTTCGAAGAGCAACTTCAACATTGATGAAGTTCTTGTTACAAAGTGTAGTGTGATTAAAACGTCTACAACATCACAGTTGTGTCCTTTCTCTAGTAAACTGAAACTTTTTTTTAAAAAAACATCTTGGGATTTCTTTGGAATATTATGTGCAATTAAGTGTGCAGTATATACAATATATAGCGGAAATTCCCGTGTTGCGTTTTCATATCACTTGAGTGTATAATCAACATTTAGTTACTAACAAAACCTTTTTTTTTACTTTTCAAAATGCAAATTATATAGAAACCTAATATAAGGGACGCCGCGGATTTACACAAAACAAGATTGCCATGTGTCTCTTTAATATGTATATTGGCGACCATTTGTTCAGTGGTTTAAAACTATATTTATGCCCCCACCACCGAGCGTCCGTCCGAGCGTCCGTCCGTCCCGAAACGTTTGTGTGTCTATCTCCTTTCACACTTTCCAGCCGATTGTTTCGAAACTTTACATGATGCCACCTATGATGTCAAAATGTGCATATCGATTCTGGGTCAAAATCTACTTTGTATTACCCGAGTTACTTCCCTTTTAGTAAGACTTCGTTTTCCGATGACTATTTTTTCAGTGGAGGCATCCGTGTCCCATGAACACATTTCTAGTTATTTATGAGTTGGACTGAGGTAAAATAATATCATTATCTCTTATAGTAGTGAGTGTTCCGAATAAAAAAAAAAAAAAAAAAAGTGTGTGCCAATTTTCATAACATTTTAGAGTTCCTGGAAATTTAGATGTTTGAAAGGGCGGATTTTCTATACTAATTATTTTGCAAAATTAAGTTAAAGCCGGTAGGGGATAAACGTTGTGTTTGCAACAGTCAAAAAGCGCATTCTGTCCACAGGTGGCAGTATCATGGTTAGCAACTAAAATATATATTATTTAAAAAGAAAAAAAATCAGGAAAACTTTAAAATATGTTTGTTTTCTACAAATAACATGATAGTGTGTGGGGTTTTTTTTATTATTATTTTTTTTATTACTATTTTTTTTAATTACAGAGAGAGAGAGAGAGAGAGAGAGAGGAGTATTGATATGAAGTTTTTACAGTTTTCAAATGAAGTTGACTTACGTTGAGGAAGTGTCATGGTGAAGTAGTATTAAACATTCTCAGTAATTTACGTTAACGCATAAGGAATAGTGGTCTTCATTCAACCACATAGGTTGTAAGTAGTATGCTGTATTACGCAAAATAAAAATAGATAGCCCTGTAATGGTATTTTGATTTCGGGAACACTAGGCGTATAATGCGTACTGAGTACCAGTCTATTTGGTCCTTAATAATATATATATATATATATATATATATAAATTGTAAACCGTAAAGCAAGTTTTGCTGGACGATATTTAGGTTGTTACAAATGTTGTAAGTTTATTTTTCAAAACTATATCAAGCTATATTTAATGAAGCCCTACCAGTGCCAGCGATGTATGCAGGCAGCGACACTGACTTGGTTAAACAAGAGACGCGACTAAAGAGGGCGTAAATACTTATTACTTTGCATGAAGCTTATAATACAGTCTGTTGATTTCTAAAATTATTCATTATATTTGTGTTTCTGTGTATTGGTCAGAAATGTTGTCATTTTAATTGTTAGGATGACTGGTCATGCTTATAATAGCAATATATAATAGTATTTAGTCTTTCACCTTTACCCCAGCACTAAGGCACGACCTAGAGGTCAACTATTAAAACGCGTCAGATATGTGGTGCACTTTTTAATATCAAGGTTTTCGTGTAGTGTGATATGAAAATCTAAAAAGACTGTAATATCGCTCATGAACTTTGCCTTAATAAACGAAATCGTCAAAATGATAATAAATATGTAATCACAAAGAAATACCACTGCGAAACATTAGATGACGCATGTTTCAATAGAATAACATAACTCATACTGGATATCAACCTTATTCAAGTACGAGTTATATCCCTTTGATTAAAACATTTGAATGGTGTTTTACACGTCACGCGGTTTCGCCACACTGTTCTGTTTAGAACAATAAAAGGCCTGACGGTCGATTTTTTGTTGTGCTAGAGGCAGACCACCCCATTTTCCTGGGTAGAACCAGTACTGTATATCTCACGCTGTTAGTAAGGATCGACATCTCGCTTGACAAGTCGAGCTCCCAGTGGGATTCGAAGCCGCAGCGGTAAGAAGCGAAACAGTTGTATACGCAACGTCTTGACTATTCCGGCCTTGGAGGCAATTAGTTGATTAAACACCTGATCAAGGGGGCAATAATCTGGTGTTACGAATTGACGTAGTTGCTTATTGAAAGGATCCAAGCTATTATTGATATCAACTATTTGGCCGAGTAAGAGTTTGCAAACAGGCCGGATGAAAGATGAAGGCCCTATCTAGAGCGGATACAGACGATGGACACACGACGATTGTTATCACATAAGTACTTTGTCTTTTGGCCAGAAGAGCTAATGAAAGACCAATGAATATTGTAACAGGAGCGCGGCCTAACGAGGCTTTACACGCCCGCCCTAGGTGTCAGGTCAATGTTCTTCAGGCGTAGCACCACTAAGAAAGAGAGACGGATTTCTCGAAATCAACACTATATCCAGAGCCAATGTCCTCAACGAATAGTTTCAGTATGCGTTTTCCAATGAGAATACCTCCAACACTCCAGATAAAGGCACAAGTAATACGTATACTACCCACGAAGGACATCACAGTTGACTGGAAAGATATTCAAAAGTGGCGAAGAGCAAGCAGTTGATGTTATACTGTTTGATTTCGCCAAGGCCTTTGAGAAAGTCCCACACATAAGACTTCTCCACAAACTGGAATACTACGGAGTGAGAGACAGTACCTATAAATGCATCCATTCCTTCCTTAGTCACAGAACACAAGTTGTCTTAGATGGTACAAGGTCGGAGACGACAGATGTCATGCCAGGGAACAGTGCTCGGACCTTTGTTGTTCCTTGCCCTTATCATCGACCTACCAGAGTATATCAGATGCTCCCAAACTAAACTAGTTGCGGACAACAGCCTTCTTTAGAAAGTCATTGAGAACTCCACTGACAGCCAGCTACTCCAAATGGACATCACCGCCTTAGAAACCTGGAAAGAAACTTGGCAGATGAGTTTTTACCCCAGTAAATGCACAGTACTGAGGACCATGCCCAACAACAAAATGAAGGTCATACAGTCCAATTACCAACTCCATGGCTACACACTGGATGTAGAGGAGGCCAGCAAATAATTGGGAGTAACCATTAGCAACAACCTCTCTTGGGACCGGCCTATACAGAACACTATCGGTAAAGGCAACCGAACTATAGGCTTTCTGAGAAGGAACTTAAAAGGAATGCACGCGTCCAGCCAAAGCAGCCTCGTACACCGCTATGGGTAGACCAACACTGGAATACACCTCCACTGCCTGGGACCCATACCACAAGACCAATGTCAAAGCCCTAGAGCAGGTCCAACGCCATGCCGCACGATATATCCTCAATGACTACTCCAGCAAATCCCCAGGATGTATCACTAAGATGCTCAAAGATTTCAACTGGAAATCGCTTGAGACCAGGCGAAGACATAACCGACTGTCCATGCTATACAAAATATAGCACGGTTCAGTTGACATCTCTTTGGAGAAGTGCTTGTACGCCTGTGACACCCGTACCAGAAGACACCATAGATTCTTCAAGGAGAGAATAACAGACAAGGCCTACTACATTTCATTCTTCCCAAACGGTGAGTGACTGGAAAACACTGTTTGGCCTCAATAGGCCATAGTGACCTTATATGGAAATATGAATTCCGCATGATAACTTCAAAACTGTAACACTTACACTCATTTAACTTCAAAAAGCATAGCCCTTGTTGAATGCAGGAACTCAATTTCTTTTGGGTCCAGTAAGACAAAGGTAAAGGTCACAGTGACCTTGTATGGAAATATGCATTTCACGTAATAACTTCATTGGCAGCATTATGTTTACATATATGTAATGCCAAATTACCTTATTCTGATTTTAAAAGTTGTATTAACACATATATTCGTACCTCTTGGCAAGCCGCTTGGGATTTGTCAGTGAACAATAAACTACATTTAATTGAACCGTCACTCAGAGACTGGCGTCCTTCTAGTAGACCCATCGTCGAGAAGAAGTTGTTCTAGCCCGGTGCACGTATACTCATTTATATTTATTACAAGATGAGCAATTACCAGAATGTATAACCCGTTTTGCACAGTTAACGGTCAAACATGTGTAGACTTTGATCCTATACGACAAAGGTACTATAATGTTAATACTATGAAATAGTTATTTGATACTATAGATTTTAGTCTTGTTTGAAATCAGACCTTATAAATCATAACAGTATGTTCTTATGTATAGTTACATGTTTATACACCCGTTGACAGGCATTTGTTGATTTGCATATATACATAATTTATATTTCTACCATATCATTCCTTATTTGTAAATAGTTCTATCGTTATATATTTACATTACTTTTTTAATTCATTCATTTATTCATTCACAATAACTTCAAAATCGTAACACATACACTCATAAAAATAGGTATAAAATTCAAACAGGAAATGCAGCTTTCTCAGAACTCAGTAAAACCAAAAACACGCAAAACGACAAACAAGAATGGCAATGTTAATAAAGAATAAAGGCATATGACATCACAAACACAAAATGGGTTGGCAATAGGGCTACCGCCTTGGAACGGCCAGTGGCAAAACAGGTCGCTTGGGGTTTAAACCAGGTTCTAGGGTGCACCAAACCTCAATATAATATGGGCAATATAATTAAAACACAAAGATGCTCGTGTATATATAAACACAAAAAGACAATAGCCTAGAAAGCCACAATGAAAGTACTCAGTGACTTGGCAGAAGCTAGAGCAATACGAAAATAAACCATTGAGGGCACCAAAACAAGATTGCAAACATCAAACGTCATCGTCCTTTTCGGCTTTATGTATACGTCATCACAGCGTCCACAGCCTGACCGGACAGCCAATTAAAGAAGAAAGCATAGTGGCGAACTGTAAATGGGTCCACCACCAAGCATGCAGTGCGTTGCAAAATGATAGGATCATAACCACTTTTGTTAAACCTTTTAACAGATGAATTCTTAAATTACTTTTATATTTGGAAAGAAGATCAGGGTTACGATAATAACATTTTGCAAAGGTTTTACGAAGTTTATGGTAACTGATGGAGTAGCTTTTTATGCCCCGCTACGTGCGGCAAGGCAAAGTGCGGCAAAGTGCGGCATATAGTAGTCGCACCGTCCGTCCGTTAGTCCGTCAGTCAGTCTGTACATTTCTCGCAAAACGTCGAGAAAAAGATACGCCAATTTGATACTGAATGGCTATCGGGTAGCGAACTGTTGTGTGACGCCGAGGACACAGATGACGCCGACGTTGACGTCGACACTGATAAAAACATGATGAGTAATTTATCTTTTGGAGATGTCTCTCAACTGCATTCGGCAGCATTCTCACATCTGCCTGATAGTGAAATTGCTAGAATAGCCACCAAAATGAAAGAGCTTCTTCATACGGATATTACCAATCTAGTTGCTGCGGAAGTTGCTTTAAAAATCGCTCACCTCACAGCAGAGGTAAGCGCCCTTAAGTCTGCAAATGAAGAGCTCCACAAGCAGCTTGTTGACCTACAAGAAAAACACGACAACATTGAACAATATAGTCGGAGGTCGTGCGTTTGAATTGGAAACTTCGCAGAAAGTGCCAATGAAGACACCGAGTCAATTGTTATGAAGGTTGCCGGACAGGCCAATGTTAAAATTAGTATGGCGGACATCGATCGTGTCCATCGTGTAGGCAAGCCAGACGCCAACAAAGCGCGACAGAGGGATATAATTGTTAAATTTACATCCTATCGTATCCGTACCGCGCTTTTGAAGGGGAGAAAGACTGCGAGAGAAAAAAAATTAATGTCTACCTAAATGAAGACTGGACAAGAGATCGGATGTCTCTTGCATTTGAGTGCCGTCAGCTAAGAAAGAACATAGACAGTAGCATCCACAGCACATGGTCATTTGACGGCAACATCTATGTGAAGGACGCGAATGAACCGACGGTACTCATAAACAATGGTAGTGACTTAGAAGTTTTCCGTCCAAAGGTGTGACTTCCATATGTGTCTAGACACCTAAATTAGTTAGTTAAGCGCATCATTATGGGACCTACTTGTTATTCTTGGATGGTCTTAAAAATGTAAATAAATCATATGATTTGTATGAATGCATGTTTCTATGTGTGCATGTTTGTGTATATTAATAAATATTAAGGTGTTTTACTTATATTGCCTATTGATGCTGCCTTGTTGGTTAGAGATTAGATCATGGCGGGGATTTTTTATTTACACTTTCCTGTTTCAATGGGATGACAGTAGGGTAAGTGTGAGGTTTGGTGCACCCTAGAACCGGTTTAAACCCACAGTGGCCTACTTTGCCACAGACCGTTCCAAGGCGGTAGCACTATTGTCAACCCCTTTGTGTTTGTGATGTCGTTTGCATTTATTATTACTTTTGCCTTCTTGTTTGTCTGTTTGCGTGTTTGTTTCTGTGTTTTGTTGTTGACTGTCCTCCATGAATGCTACTTTCCCTGTCCGATCTTTTTATATTTCTTTGTATGATGCCCGTTGTCAGTCTTGTATAATATATTAAATTAGTGTGCATTATTAATTCCCAGTACACACGGGTAATTACGATATAAACTATTGTTTTACTATTGTTTTACTACTGTTTCTCATCAAATTTATCAGTGTAAATTGAATAATTATTAAACTGAATAATTATTTACGTGCTTATCATTACTTTGCAGGAATGGCATGTCCTATGTACTAATGGGTGCTTGATTGTTTGTTGTGCGAGTCGACATAGTGTGTGCGTGATATGTTTGTATTGCGTTCTCTTGTTATATCTTATGATATGATTAAACACTCCTGCAGGGACTCCATGGTTTTGCTTGAACAATCTTGTATGTTGTGCAAACTGACCCACGGAGCCCGTTGTCAGTCTTATGTGCAATATATTAAATTAATGTGCATTATTAATTCGATATAATAATTAAGTATGTTGTGCGAGACGACATAGTGTGTGCATGATGTTTTTGTATTACGTTTTCTCGTTTTATTGTATGATATGATTTAACACAGACTCCTGCGCGGACTCGTGGTTTGGGTTGAAAAAGTTTGTATGTTGTTCAAACTAAGCCACGGGGCCCGTTGTCGGTCTTGTGTAATATATTAAATTAATATGCATTATTGATTCAAGGTAATAATTAAGTATGTTATGCGAGTCGACATAGTGTGTGCGTGATGTTTTTGTATTATGTTTTCTCGTTTTATTTAATGATATGATTAGACTCCTGCGGGGACCCATGTTTTGGATTGAAAAAGCTTGTACGTTGTTCAAACTGAGCCATGGGGCCCGGTGTCAGTCTTGTGTAATATATTAAATAGGACACATGACGCTGGAAAAATGAAAGAATCGAAAAGAAAAAAAAACGCCTCGGTAGTCTCAGTTGTAATAAATATAACTAACGGGATTAACGCATTGATCCCGATTTAATTAGTAGCCTTACTGTAAATTCTATTTGACTTCTTATCTTAAGATTATGATGCTATTATTTTTTATCAAGTCAGTTCTGAAGTAATTTTGAAAGTATTTTCCCCTGAATGTTGACAGTTTATGCATCATTTAAATATTTAATGTTCGTTTTGTGACGTTATTAATATGTTGTATTTACGTCTTAATAACTTATATCTTGCAGTATAGTATAAATGTCTAAGGACGCTTCACTTTCTAGTGACTGGACCAATCTATGAGTGTCACCAGTTTTTGTTTACTCATGTGTAAATGATACGAATATCTAAGGTTGACTAACGTAATATGCATCCTTGAACTTCTATTTACATATTTTGTAATGACTATGTATTTTCTTCTTCATATTTCTGTTCCATATAGTATCTTAGTCAAGCTGACTACTTCTTCCTTTCAGTAGTACTGTTCTACGTTCCAACGTGTGTGCTTCCCAGCAGCATCTCATCCAATACTCTTGAGATACTGACAGTAGAATAACTTAAATGTATATTGAAACTGCCCTATATAGGGCGAGAATAGGTTTATTTACCCCTGTACAATCAAGAGTTAAGGGTTCCAAATGCCTAAACATTTTCAAATTGGTTACTTGGATGGCGTTTATACTATTCAAATCTGGCGATATTGAACTTAATCCAGATTCCCAATACTGATGAATTCAGACAACACTTATCAATAGTTCACTATAATGTTCAAAGTTTTCTGCATTAAAGAGATATTCTGTATGCTGAGTAGAGTCATTTTGATATACTTGCATTTACCGAAACATGGTTAAGTACTGCTACATCAACCGATGATATTTTATTTACTAATTTTAGTACCCCATATCGGAGAGAAGGACCATCCGACAATCAATGTGGAATTACGTAATTAATAATTTAAATGCCACAAGACGTAATGATCTTGACCTACCCAATATTGAGTGCATATGGTTGGAAATACTTTCACATAATAAGAAAATACTATTTGGAACATTTTATAGACCTCCAAATTCAAATACTCAAATACTTTCAAGTATTGAACAATCTATAGGATTAGCCATAGAAACAAACATATCTGACATAATCATAGCAGGTGATTTTAATCTTGATATGCATAAACCGCAATCCGAAAATAAAATAACAGACATATCAAATCAATATAACCTTACTCAACCTATCAGAGAACCAACACATTTTACTGAACATTCCAACTCAATAATCCACTTACTGTTACTCTCAAACCCAGGAAACGTTACTGTATGATGTGGCGTCGGAGAAACTTTTTTAAATCAAAACGTAAGATAGCATTGCCCTGTTGTTATACAGAGGCGACTACGAATCTCTTAGACGAAATGCAGAAGACGTTAACTCGTGTTTTCATACCGACATTGACATATACGCAGACAATATATCTAATAAAATACTTAATCTAGCTGATGAAACGATTCCGAAAAGTAATATCACAGTTAGACCTTCAGATCCACAGTAGTTACATAATGATATTCGAAAAGCAATGAGAAAACGGAAGAAACTATATGACAAAACCAAACGAACGAATAACGAGGAACACTGGGAAGAATACAGACGAATTAGAAACGAAGTTACAACTATGATACGAAATGCAAGAGAAAATCACTTTGAAAATCCAGCTGACAAATTACATTCAAGCATACTTTCTCCTTCTAATTGGTGGAAAACATTGAAATATTGTATAAGTCCAAACAATCGTTCATCATCTATTCCTCCGTTAAATCATAATGGTAGTACATACACAGACAACAAAGACAAGGCGAATTTATTAAAAAAAACAAATTCAAAACGCAGTCGAATTTGAATGACATTAACAAGCCTCTTCCAGTTTTTGATTTTGATCCTAAGAGGCCAAGGCTAAGCATTATTAACATAACACTGATTGAAGTCACATCTGATTTGCAAACCTTAAAGCTAGGCAAGGCAGTAGGGCTAGATGATATTAACAACAGAGTACTTAAAGAACTAGCTTCCGAATTAGCTTCGCCATTATCAACTATCTTTAATAGGCCTCAGGCTATTAGTAAAATTCCTTTTCAGTGGAAGTTAGCCTATGTATGTGCGGTTCTTAAAAAAAATGACCCCTCAGAATTAGCCAACTATCGATCTATTTCAATCCTCAGTACACTAAATTATCCTGAAACATGTTTTTATTTTATTTTCTCTCAAATCATGTCATAACTACTCTCCAATCGGGTTTCGCTTCTACTGTGGTTTTCGGACTACCTTCAAAATCGCAAACAAAGCGTTATACTACCTGGTGAAATCTCCGATAACGTAAACATAAATGCTGGAGTGCCTCAGGGATCTATGCTGGGACCACTGTTATTTCTTGTTTACATTAATGACATTGTTGAAAATATTATCTCAACTATTAAATTATTTGCCGATGATACAAGCCTTTACGTTATAGTTGGCTCTCCAAATATCGCTGCAAACATAATAAATAATGACCTGCTAACAATACATGATTGGGCGGACAAATGGTTGGTAGATTTTAATCCTAACAAATCAGAAACACTCCTAATCTCCAGGAAAATAAACAAACCATTGCATCCTCCTCTAATGATGAACGCTGTTATTATTGCAAAAGTCGAAATACACAAACATTTAGGACTCACACTTTCAAGTAATGGTATATGGAATCACCACATATATGCTATTAAAGAAAAGGCATGGCAACGCGTAAATGTAATGAAAACATTAAAATTTAAGTTAGACGGAAAAGCTCGGGAAGAAATCAATATGAGGCTGCCAGAATTGTGACAGAACAACCAAACTTGTATCCCTAGTAGCCCTTAATCGCGAAACGGGATGGGAATCTTTGAAAGCATAGGCTTATATTATATTATAAAATTAACGCAAACTTAACTCCTGCCTTTTTGTCATCCCTTGTCACAGATAACGTTGGAAACCTCGTTAACTACAATTTAAGTAACGCTGGAAACGCAAAAATAGTCCACTGTAAATCGCAGCTTTACGCCAGTTCTTTTCTACCATCCACAATCCGTGAATGGAACGAACTTCCCCCATCGGCGAGAAATTCCGAGTCTATTAGTGTTTTCAAATCTAGATTGGATAGTAATTGGACTACTGTTCCACAGTACTACTTTACTGGTAATCGAAAGGCCCACATTCTCCATTCACGCCTTCGCACTCACTGCAACCGCTTAAATCAGCATTCATTTTCAAAAAACATTGTAGAAAGTCCACTATGTGTATGTAGATCCTTAGAAGACACAAATCATTTCCTATTGCACTGTCCACTATATACTCCCCAGAAAATAGTAATGAATAATGAGTTGCTACACTTGATCGACGAAATAACACTAGACACTCTATTTTTGGTGATGAAACACTTTCTCTAGACGTAAACACACAAGTTTTCAAAACAGTCCAAGAATATATGCTCAATACGAAACTGTTCCTGTAAATTGCATACACTTAACTATAGGAATTTGAGAAAATTAAATTTGCTAAACAGTATGCCAATCTGAAAAATCGCTATCATGCTCCCCACAAGCTGCTGAATCTGCCGCTATAACAATACATTAGTATGGGGATAAGGGTCTATATGTTTTCTGAGGAACGTCGCACACTCTCTCTCTCTCTCTCTCTCTCTCTTACCTTACATTTCTATGTAATTATATATTAAACACTTAACTAGCCATTTGATTTCATGTACTATGTTATCACGAATAATGTAAACTTGTTGTGCCATGATCAATGAGACATATATATAGAAATCAATTTGCATGGAGCTTATAACACAGACTGTTATTTTCTTAAATTATTCATTCTATTTGTGTTCCTGTGTGTTGTCATTTTAATTGTTAAGATAAATGGTCATGCTTGTAATAGCAATATATAATAGTATTTGGTCCTTCACCTTCACCCCACGCACTAAGGCACGACCTAGAGGTCAACTATTAAAACGAGTCAGATATGTGGTGCATTTTTAATATCAAGGTTTTCGTGTAGTGTGATATGAAAACTAAAAAGACTGTAATATCGCTCATGAACTTTGCCTTAATAAACGAAATCGTCAAAATGATAATACATATGTAAATAATCACAAAGAAATACCACTGCGAAACATTAGATGACGGATGTTTCAATAGAATAGGTTTTTGCGCACAATATGACCTATTTATGTGTCGACGTGCCGTAAAACACCATTCATTCATTCATTCATTCAATAGCATAATATAACTCATACTGGATATCAACCTTATTCAAATACGAGTTATATCCCTTCGATTAAAACATTTGAATGGTGTTTTACTTCACTTAGCAAATAAAAGGCCTGACGGCCTGACGGTCGATTTTTGTTGTGCTGGAGGCAGACCACCCCATTTTCCTGGGTAGAACCAGTACTGTATACCTCCCGCTAAATTAGTAAGGATCGATATCTCGCTTGACAAGTCAAGCTCCCAGTGGGATTCGAACCCGCAGCGGTGAGAAGCGAAACAGTTGTATACGCAACGTCTTGACTATTCCGACCTTGGAGGCAATTAGTTGATTAAAACACCTGATCAAGGGGGCCATAATCTGGTGTTACGAACTGACGAAGTTGCTTATTGAAAGGATCCAAGCTATTATTGATATCAACTATTTGGCCGAGTAACAGCTTGCAAAAAGATCGGATGAAGATGAAGTCGCTTTCCAGAGCGGATACAGACGATGGACACACGACGATTGTTATCACATAAGTACTTTGTCTTTTGGCCAGAAGAGCTAGTGAAATACCAATGAATATTGTAACAGGAGCGCGGCCTAAAGAGGTATTACACGCCCGTTTGCTAAAGTTGACATGTTAAAAGCATTCCCTAGATGTCAGGCCAATGTTCTTCAGGCGTAGCACCACTAAGAAAGAGTGACTGATTTTTGGGAAACAACACTATATCCAGAGCCAATGTCCTCAACGAACAGTTTAAGTCTGCTTTTACCAATGAGAATACCTCCAACACTTCAGATAAAGGCCCAACTAATATACTATCCATGAAGGACATCATAGTTGACTAGAAATACATCGCTTCCAAAGTGGCGAAGAGCAAGCAGGTTGATGTTATACTGCTTGATTTTGCCAAGGCCCTTGACAAAGTCCCACACATAAGACTCCTCCACAAACTGGACCACTACGGAGTGAGAGGCAGTATCAATAAATGCATCCATTCCTTCCTTAGTCACAGAACACAAGTTGTCTTAGATGGTACTAGGTCGGAGACAGCAGATGTCATGCCAGGGAACAGTTCTCGGACCTCTGTTGTTCCTTGTCTTCGTCAACGACCAACCAGTCTATCAGATGCTCCCAAACTAAACTAGTTGCAGACAACAGCCAAAGTCATTGAGAACTCCACTGGCAGCCAGCTACTCCAAATGGACCTCACCGCCTTAGAAACCTGGAAAGAATCTTGGCAGATGAGTTTTATCCCAGTAAATGCACTGTACTGAGAATCATGCCCAACAACAAAATGTCATACAGTCCAATTACCAACTCCATGGCCACACACTGGATGTAGAGGAGGCCAGCAAATACTTGGAAGTAACCATTAGCAACAACCTCTATTGGGACCGGCATATACAGAACACTATTGGTAAAGGCAACCGAACTATAGGCTTTCTGAGAAGGAACTTAAAGGAATACACGCCTCCAGCCAAAGCAGCCTCGTACACCACTATGGGTAGACCAACACTGGAATACACCTCCACTGCCTGGAACCCAGACCACCAGACCAATGTCAAAGCCCTAGAGCAGGTCCAACGTCGTGCCGCACGCTATATCCTCAACGACTACTCAAGCAAATCCCCAGGATGTGTCACTAAGATGCTCAAAGACCTCAACTGGGAATGGCTTGAGACCAGACGAAGACATAACCGACTGTCCATGCTATACAGAATACAGCACGGTACAGTTCACATCTCTTTGGAGAAGTGCTTACTGTTTGGGCTCAATAGGCCACAGTGACCTTATATGGAAATATGAGTTCCGCTTGATAAACTGTAATACACACTCATCAAACTTCATAGGATCATAGCCCTTGTTGCAAGCAGGAACTCAATTTCGTTTGGGTCCAGTGGGTCAAAGGTCAAGGTCACAGTGACCTTATATGGAGATATGCATTTCACACGATAACTTCAAAAGGCAGCATCGTTTCCGCGGCAGAACCGCCCTGCTCTCCCGGGGTGTCACTGACTGGGCTGCCTGCGAGCCGGCAGCGAGATGCTCGCCAACTCTTCCGATGTGCACCCAAGGCCACTGACTGACTGCTGTCGAGTCGCGGCAGTCCATCAACTGGCCCCGGGCGTTCACCCAGCATGATGTCGAGCCGAGCCGGCAGCGAGAAACCTACCCTTCCTTCCGAGGTGAGAAACTCGCCTACCCTTCCTTCCGAGGTGTCACGGCCACTGACTGGGCTGCCTGCGAGCCGGCAGCGAGATGCTCGCCAACCCTTCCGACGTACACATATAACTAATGCCAAATTACCTTATACTGATTTTAAAAGTTGTATTAACACATATATTCGTAACTCTTGGCAAGCCGCTTGGAAAATAAACTCCATTCAATTAAACCGTTACTCGGAGAATGGCGTCCTTTTAGAAGAAGTTGTTCTAGCCCGGTGCAGGATAGGGCATACACGATATACTCATTCATATTTATTACAAGGTGAGCAACTAGCAGAATGTCACAAACACAAAATGGTTTGACAATAGGGCTACCGCCTTGGAATGGTCAGTGGCAAAAAAAGGCCGCTGGCGGTTTAAACCAGGTTCTAGGGTGCACCAAAACCTCACACTTACCCTTCTGTCATCCCAATAAAACGGGACAGTGTAAATAAAGAAACCCCCGTCATGAACTATTCTCTAACTAACAATGCAGCATTAATGGGCAATGTAATTAAAACACAAAGATGCTCGTGTATATATAAATATAAAAAAAACAATAGCCTAGAAAGCCACAAAGAAGGTACCCAATTGCCATCCAATAAACCATTCAGGGCACCACAAGACAAGATTGCAAACATCAAACGTCACCGTCCTTTTGGGCATTAGGTAGACATCATCATACACAGCCTGTCCGGTCTCGCAAAATTAAAGAGGGAAGCATAGTGGCGAACTGTAAATGGGTCCACCACCAAGCATGCAGTGCGTTGCAAAATGATAGGGTCATAACCTCTTTTGTTAAACCTTTTAACAAGTTTGACAAAGATTGTAACAAAGATGGTATGAAAGTGACCATGATCAAGGATCTTGCGAAGGCAGCATTAATGGGCAATGTAATTAAAACACAAAGATGCTCGTGTATATATAAATACAAAAAAACAATAGCCTAGAAAGCCACAAAAAAAGGTACCCAATAACTTGGCAGAAGCTAGAGCAACATGAGAATAAACCATTGAGGGCACCACAAGACACGATTGCAAACATCAAACGTCACCGTCCTTTTGGGCATTAGGTAGACGTCATCATAGGGTCCACAGCCTGTCCGGTCTCGCACAATTAAAGAGGAAAGCATAGTGGCGAACTGTAAATGGGTCCACCACCAAGCATGCAGTGCGTTGCAAAATGATAGGGTCATAACCTCTTTTGTTAAACCTTTTAACAAGTTTAACAAAGATAGAATGAAAGTGACAATGATCAAGGATCTTGCGAAGTTTGTAAATCACGTAACCATAGAATTCAGGTTGTGATAATCCTTGTTGCAGAAGAGTTCTTAAATTGCTTTTATATTTGGAAAGAAGATCAGGGTTAATACGATAATAAAATATTGCAAAGGTTTTACGCAGTTTATGGTAACGGTGGCCCTGATGGAGTAGCTTTTTATGCCCCCAAAGTGCGACATATAGTAGTCGCACCGTCCGTCCGTCAGTCTGTCCGTCCGTACAATCGTGTCCGGTCAATAACTCTGGCATTCCTGGCGGATTTTCAAATAACTTGGCGCAAGTGCTAATCACAACAAGACGATGTCACACTTAGAGGTCAAATGTCACGAAGTAGTGCTTTCGTGTCCGGTTAATAACTCCGACATTCATGGACGCATTTTCAAATAACTTGGCACAAGTGCTCTCCACAACAAGACGACGTGTCGCACACAAAATCCAGGTCCGTGGCTCCAAGGACAAGGCCACAGGTCAAACCCACTTCGGGGGCATTTGTCACGTACAGTCTGAGTACAAGCTCTAGAAAAACGAATAAGTTAAGACACATAGACCCCATAAGAAGTTGCTCGGGGAACATCCCCATCTAATTTGGGATAATTAACAATATTAAAATTAAATCTCGTCATAGATTTTGCGAATTATTTCACCATTTTCAATAGAGATATGTAAATCCAGAAAAGAGTGGAGGAACCTTTTTGTTTTTGGGGTCAGTAGGTCAAAGGCCAATATCAGAGTGACCTTATATGGAAATGGTACATTGCCCCAGGTGGGAGGAGGAACCCTATTGCTTTTGGGGTCAAAGGTCAAGGTCAACATCACCTTATATAGAAAACTGCATTCCTCAAGATAACTTCAACATTGAAAAACCTACAAATTTAAAACTTCATATATACATTGCCCTTGGTGAGTGGAGAAGCCCTATTGTGTTTGGAGTCAGTAGGTCAAAGGTCATGGTCACCATCACCTTATATGGAAATATAAATTCCGCATGATAAATTCAAAACCGTAACATCTACACTCATGAAACTGCATAGGTTCATCGCCCTTGTTGAAGCAGAAACCCAGTTTCATTTGGGGCCAGTAGGTCAAAGGTTAAGATCACAGTGACCTTATGTGGAAATATGCATTCCACACAATAACTTCAAAACCGAAATATATACACTCATAACACTTTACATCGCCTTAGTTGACAGGAGAAACCCTATTGCTTTTGGGGTCAGTAGGCCAAAGGTCAAGGTTGCCATGACCTTATATGGAAATAGGCATTCCATGTGATAACTTCGAAACCATAACACCCACATTTATGAAACTTCATAGGTACATTGACTTCGGTTAGAGGAGGTACCCTATTGATTTTGGATCAGTTGGTCAATGGTCAATGTCACCTATTGATTTTGGATCAGTTGGTCAATGGTCATTGTCACCATAGGCATTTTGCGCGATAACATCGAAACCATAACACCACCTATACTCATGAAACTGTGCATAGCCCTTGGTGAGAGGAAGAATTATATTTGATTTGGGTTTGCAGGTCAATGATCAAGGTCAATATAACCTTATATGTTAATATGCATTCTGCGTGATAACATCAAAACCATAACACCAACACTCATGAAACTTCAATGTACTTTGATGTTGGCGAGAGAAAGAACCTTATAAAAAGACTGATAGGGGATGCTGTTTAACCAAGAGGAGAACAATTTGTATAAAGTTTCAAGATATTGTAGGTCAAATAGTTGTGAATAACAGCCGGGAAAGAATGTGTCATGATCAGGTCACAGTAGCTTTGGCATTCGATATACTAAGCATAAAATCAATAGGGGTTGTTGTTTTAACACGGTACTGTTTATGTAAAGTATCAACATTGTAGGTATAATAGTTACAAGTTACAGTGGGGAAAATGTATTTAAGAATTCGGTCATTGTCAGGTCAATGTGACCTTGATGATCTACTGAACCCAAAAGCAACAAACTTCCTCCTCTCACCAAGGCCAATGCACCTGTGAAGTTTAACAAGCAAATTCGATGAATTGATATCCCCCGCCGAGTGATGTATTATCCTCGAGTGGAAGAAATGTGTTTGGATTTTTTTTAATTAGTATAAATCATGACCTTGACCCTTCATCAATTCAAATATCTACTAGATATAGATATTTTTGAAATTCATCACCATAGTAGATTTGAAGAAGAAAAAAAGTACCATTTTAAGTCATTGACTTTTAAGTGTGACCTTGACCTTTGAGTGACATACCAATTAGTTTGTCTTGTTATAATAACTGGTGACAAGTTATATTAACATCCATCATCAATTGTTAAAATTATTCATGAAAAACCCTTTAATAATAATTTTTTATCAATTTAAAGGCAATAACTCCGAGGTTACTAGAATGATTGTGAAATAAATGTGCCGCGTCACATCCCACTATTGGAATAATCATTGGTGTGGTGGGGTGGGGGGTGGTGGGGGGGGTCTTCAATTATCAAGATATAAGGGGAGGGATGTATTTGGCTCTAGCTTTAAAACTAATCTAACTTTCGTTAATATAAACACTCAAACCAAGATTGACATGTGACTCAGGGGTGGGGCCAAACTTGATCCCAACAAACTTGGTAGAGGACCATAAGCTAAGTGTAAATGCAAAATATTAAACTGTTGGCTCTTGTATTTCAGAGAAGAAGATTTTTTAAGTTTTCACTATATAAGTCTATGTAAAGCATGTAACCCCTGGGGTGGAGCCAAATTTGACCCCAGGTTCATCATTGAAACAAACTTGGTAAAGGACCAAAAGCTGAGGGTAAATACAAAATATTAAACCATTGACTCTTGTAGTTTCAGAGAAGATTTTTAAAGTTTTTCCTTACATATAAGTCTATGTAAAAATGTGAACCCTGGGGCAGGTCCAAATTTGACCAGAGGTTCACCATTTGAACAAAATTGGTAGAGGATCCATAAGCTGATAATAAATAAAAAAATATTAAACCTTTATCATTCTCTTCTAGTTTCAGAGAAGATTTTTGAAGTTCTTCCCTATAACCATGATAACTCTATGTAAAACTGACCCAACAAGGGCCCCTAAGCTCCTAATTAAAGAAGAATTGAACCCACGAACCAAGGTTTCTTATGAAAAATAAAAATAAATAGATAAAATAAAACAGAACAAAATATAAATGTTTTATTTATTTTTTTAGAAAAATTGAACCCATGAACCAAGGTTTCCTACGATTTTTTTTTTTAAAAATATATATATATATATGCCTCCAGTGAGATTTGAACCCACGACCTGCATAATTCAAGGGGACATTTACCAATTTAAGGGCAATAACTCCTGCGTTACTATGACGTTTTCGAAATAAATTTGCCGCGACACATTCCACTACTGGGATAAACATTATAATCAAGTTCAATGAAAATCAAGCAGACGGTTATCAAGATATGGGCAATAACTGCGGCGTTTTTGGAAAAAAAAAACAGCCGCGTCTCATCCCACTATCAGGATAAACATTATTACCAAGTGTAATGAAAACCCAACCTGCAGTTATGAAGATATGGCTCTGGACGGACAGAATTAAGCATTTTTTATCAATAAAAGGGCAATAACTCCGGCGTTACTAGGACGATTCTGGAAAAAATATAGCCGCGTCTCATCCCACTATCAGGATAAACATTATTACCAAGTGTAATGAAAATCCAACCTGCAGTTCTGAAGATATGACTCCAGACGGATGGACTGACGCCAAATTAATATCCCTCTGCCTTTGGCAGGGGATAATTGTTGGTATTATATTTCAGGGTTTGTTAATTTGGAATGCGTATGTCCATATCAGGACATGGTGACCTTGACCTACTAACCCCAAAAGCAATTGCGTTCCTCCTGTCACCAAGGACAATGTACCTACAAAGTTACATGAGTGTAGGTATTATACTCTTGGAGTTATCACTTGGACTATGTATTGGTGACCTTGACATTTTGACCTAGTGTTATCAAAAGCAACAGGATTCCTTCTCTGACCAAGGGCAATGTACCTATAAAGTTTTACGATTCTGAGTGTTACGGTTTCAAAGTTATTTAGCGAAATGTGTATTTCCAAATCAGGTCATGGTGATCTTCACCTTTGGACTCTCTCACCAAAGTCAATGTACCTATGACGTTTCAGGAGTGTGGGTGTTATGGTTTTAATGTTATTGTGCTAAATGATATTTCAATATAACGTCATGGTGACCTTGACCTTTGAACCCCAAAACAATATGATTCTTCCTCTCACCACGGGAAAGTTTCAGAAGTGTTGGTGTTATACGAAGTTTTCATCCAGAATGCATTTTTCCATACAATGCCATGGTGACCTTGACCTTTGACCTACTGACCCCAAAACAATAGGGTTTCTCCTCTCACACATTTCATTAGTATCGGTGATATGGACGCACAATCCCATACCATAATATGTCCCGTTTTTCAAACAGGCGTATAAAAATTACCTGGAGTTGAAGAGAAAAATGTAACACTTTGTAATTCTATGTATTGCTTTATTTCACCATTCTACTACATACTACAGAAATAGTTTTTTGTTCTTAAAACTAACATACAAAAAATCATCATTAATCTACACACGTATACTAAAAGCTGTCACAAAAATAACATGCAAAACTGCATCAAAAAGGGGCATAACTTTGAAAAATAACATTTGGAATACTTCAAACTTCCTGTACCAAGAAACTCCAGGTACAATATTTTGGATTTGAATACTTAATCATTTGGTGAGACTGAAATCGCCATGTCATATCATTACACTGATCAATTATATACAAATAAAACTTACACGTCTTAAACAAGGAATAACCACTAGTATCTAGGCAAAGATAAAACGTAGAATGTACAGAAATTCAGAAAAAAATGAGGTAAAAACCACATAACAGATTAACAAACAAAAATACATATTAAACAATTAACAAAAAAGTAAATCAAGTAATTAGTGAACACCGGACAAAAAATAGACACATTTCTATAAGGAACTATATGCTGCTCGGGACTAAAGTGTTTTGAGATCCTTTTGTATGATATGGTGAACATTTCTACAATGCTTTGTATCAAATGTAGTATGTTTTTTATGGCTTTTTACTTGTGATTTTTTATTATTCGTATATACATGATCATTTCTGTGAAATTAGCATATGTAAGCAAAACACAAATTTAATAAGTTTTGAATTTGTTTGAATTTGTCAGAATTCATAAAATTCTTTGATTAAACCTAAAATACAGAATGTAAGTTGCGATAATAATACAAAATGACTCGATTCAAAACACTCTGAAGTTGAGAAAACTCAAAAACACTATAAATGTATATGAATTATTAAAAAATTTGAACACTTTGTAGAGATTGTATATTTGTAAAAAAGATATATAACAGAATAATTAAAACTTGTTATAGTTGGTTAAAAAAAACATGATATGTCATTTGAAAGAAATCAAAAAATGAATATTAAAACAAGTATAAAATCAAAAATTAGAACACATGAACACAAACAACTGAACACAAGGTGTTAAAATAAAACATGAACACAAATGGGTGAACACCATTACAAAGGCTAATAATATAATCAAAATAACTGGGAAAATGGCACTTAAGTTTGGAAGATGGCAAACCATGGAAGTAAGTCTGTTTTGTGTGGAATGAAGATATGACAATGGAGGACGTGATTCAGGCGAGAATTCACCGACCATTCTTGAGAATGTTCTTAGACTTAAAGGAACACACGGCAATCTTGATGTATTAAAACTTGCTGTGTCCGTTAGTTTTTCTGCATAACCTGCACTTTTCAATCATTAATATTAATTGTAAGAATAGTATAATGCAATTTGATTTTGCATATAATTAACTGTTGAATACATTGCACAAACAATATATTTAAACATTTGGTAGAAAAATGGAGAAAATAGAAAACTCAAAATTTTATTTAATTATGTGCAAGCAGGTTTAAAGTTAAAATGACACTGGATAAATAACTTGAGCTGCTAACTTCAAGATTGCCATATGTCCCTTTAACCCCAAGTATGCAAATTTCAATCACAAATACTTCTATAAGTTTAAAGGATAAACGTTCATAAGCTGCTATGTATAAATATGATAATTGCTAACAAATATCTACTTCATAAGACTGTTTGTCTTTGAAGGTCATAGGAATATCTGTGAAAAAAAATTGAGTACTTTATAGCTCAAGCCTAAGAACAGTTTGAAGAAAGGCTGGCGACTGATTACAGGCCAAATGTTGACATACTGTTTCCACAAATGATGAAGACATAATGCATTTTATTTTTGGTATTGTTGTAAACTGACATGAACAAATTCACTAATTTGTAGAAAGGCAGATCTATATAAGGGATTTGTAGCTAAAAGTGAATATAATGTCAAAAACATGGCAGCATAGTGTAATTAATAAAACATGGCAAATTGTTGGAATGTGTTGGTATTCAAGTTTACAGAACGGACAAGAACTTCAAACTGCAGAGTATCTTACATCCAAATCTAAACAGTTAAAACGTAGCAAAAGCCAAGCAAAGTTAAATTTGTCTGATTTAATTAACCAATTGATCTAAAGTTGTGTTTAAAGTGTTGCATTTTTGAAGCTTTATAAATTATTGCAGAAAAAATGCGACAAGCTCTGAATCAAAACAAAAAGTGAAACAGGCTCTAGCTACCATTTTCAAATATATCCAAACATAAAATGTGACATTTTAAACAAGTTAATTAAAATATATACTGTATAGTGCATTCAGTACTAGGTATAATATTTGCTTTTTAAAAAACAACTGCGAGCTGCTATTCTGTATTTATTTTACAATCTGAATTGAATTGAATTGGGTTTTACGGCGCCTAACAGGAATGAACATCAAGACAACATATGGATTTTTTTTACAATCCAAAACATCTTTTGATACATTTTGTAGTTTGAAAGGTACAAAACTTAGTCAAATAAAATTAACTTTGCTTGACCTTGAATAACAATGATTTCACAACCTTTTTTTACAACAATGGGGGAATGGTGAAATATAATATAACATTCATATTGTTGTTCCTGCAACTAGGGAGACAAAGCAAACCTTCTTCAAATAAAAAAACCCTACTTTTGACCAACTTCAGTTAACTAAAGTTAATTTTAGATTAAACAACAACGCGAATACAAGAGTTCATTGAATGGGAATTTACAGTCGCAGCAACAGCTAAGGTCAAATGGCGACTTTCAAGCTTCCATTGGTAGAGGAAGACCTCAGGTGACCCCTCCCGGCATTATTCCGCACGGGCGGGCACCTGAGAGGACCATCGACGTTCTGCAAGCCAGCTGGATAGCTTCCTCACATAGTGAATATAAGAAGATTTGAAAACAATTTAACATAATCTGCACAAGTCTATCTATATATTATCCTACCGCTATCAAAGTAACTTGTTTTGAATATGCCGTCTGCTTAATTTACACGTGTGTGTTTAACTTCAGAAATAATTCAACTCGAGGACCAAAGCCGTACAGGAATCTAAGCTGTTTTTCAGTCCATTCCCCGCCCCCATCACCCCACTCCACCCGGTATATTGCATTATCAATCACTTTTCTTTCAAATATAGTCCAGTTTAGTTCACCTATGTGTGGAACCAAGGCTTTAAGTCCCTCTGACGAATTAGTGCCAATAGGGTGTGAACTAAGAATGTTTAGTTCAATTTATCGCTGTTAATCTTTATATACAAAATGCATGTTACACATGGTTTTAGACATACATATGAATATAGAATCAAGAATTGTTACACACTAACACATACATATATGCTTGCATACTGCATCATGTAAATCAATGTGATAATTGAAAAACAAGAAAAAATGTTGTAATTAAATATTTCTGGTGTTTTGCGCTCCTTTTATTTGCATATGAAAGATTTAATGATAAAATTTATGAAAATATATATACCACAACACTTTCAGCTAATTTACATAATTCAGTTTGAAATTAAATGCAGGTTTGTGTTGAAGGACTTAATCCGTAACTCTTTGTCTTAATTCCATTAAGAGATGGGAAAGATTATATTAGCAGGATTTTATAATGGATACTTCGACAATAAAAAATGTTTAAAAATATTCTTACCGAAAAAATGCGATAACCTGTTTAAAATTACCTATTAAATGTTTTAATTTAACAATATGCAAACTTTTTAAATCGATATTGAGGTTTTATTTCATACCCCAGCCAACACCATTTTTGCTTCTTGGAGAAGGGGTTGGATGGGGTATGCTCGGACCAGGTAATGACAGCGGGATTTTCCCGTTTTGTGATGTAGGTATTAACATGTCTGGTTCACATTAAAAAGTTTCAATAAAAACGAATGTTTTTTTTTGATTGAAAATATTAAAATGCACACAAAAATTGTGCAAACACATAAATCAATCATATCTGTACCCAAATCACATGACTGGATAAAAACGAAAGTACAAGAAATCTGGATTCACAATTTTAGACGCGTTCTAAATAAGCTTAGGAAGACAATGATGACATAATCACGGCCTTGCCAAACACATAGATAACTTCTCTCCTAAAATTTGCATAAAAATTAAATTACTAATTTTTGGTAAAATGTTTTAAAAAAGAAACAATGTTAGCATCACAAATACTAAATAAACTATGACAATTTATTGACTTTGATCTTATGTGTTTAGACCTTTATTTTTTTAGTTATCTAGGAAGAACTCTTTCTTTTTATACACCATAATCATTAAGAAGGTTGAATAAGACCGATCAAGTTGGTATTTACCTTTTGTTTTGAAACTGCAGAAATTACTCTCAAAAAATGTCATTCATAACTTTAATTAACGTCACAAAACGACATCAATCAACACTCTGTCAGTGGTATATTATTTATGACTTCACCCAGAATGCAAATATACAGAATAAAGTTCATCAAATCGGAGACATCATTCACTCGTATTTATATATAATTTATATATATATATATTTATATATAGAATTATAAATTCTGATCAACATGTGCTATATAGTACCATACAATATGTAGACTCCACGAACGACACCAGGCCTATACTAAATGATAAGCTTATAATATATAAACAATTTAAAAAATGTATGTACTCATAGAAAATGTTTAATAATCTGTATAAAACGATAAAATGAACTTTGGTGGTTTTTTAAGAATAATATCTGAAAAACTGAATGGCATTCAAGAACCCCAAACTACCAACAACTAGTACAAGTCCCTCCCTCAGGTCAGGCAATGATCACTCCCTCAGGTCAGGCAATGATCACTCCCTCAGGTCAGGCAATGATCACTCCCTCAGGTTGGGCAATGACCACTCCCTCAGGTCGGGCAATGATCACTCCATCAGGTCAGGCAATGATCACTCCCTCAAGTCGGGCAATGACCACTCCCTCAGGTCGGGCAATGATCACTCCCTCAGGTTGGGCAATGATCACTCCATCAGGTCGGGCAATGATCACTACCTCAGGTCGGGCAATGATCACTCCCTCAGGTCGGACAATGATCACTTCCTCAGGTTGGGCAATGATCACTCCCTCAGGTCGGGCAATGATCAATTACTGAATTTAAAGTGTATTTAACCCAAATCACTAGGGACGCATAGCGTCAAATGGCACCGTGCTTAAGGTTTGGCATCAATTAAGAAGTTGCTGCTTCTTTTAAGTTATTTAAAATATTTG
The DNA here is from genome assembly GCA_037043455.1 of Cyrtodaria siliqua. NCBI lineage: Eukaryota > Metazoa > Mollusca > Bivalvia > Adapedonta > Hiatellidae > Cyrtodaria > Cyrtodaria siliqua. The sequence continues at coordinate 98,935 of JAWPHD010004789.1, forward strand.
ACTCTCACAAGCTGAATGCAAGTGGTGGTCCAATATTCAACCATACGGGGCTCTACACTTCCAAAGTCTAGAACTTAAGAAGAATTGCATTTGAAAAAGAAGATATGCAAATAAATATATTTCAAACTGTTTGCTTTCAAATCAATGCAAATTATAGTCTAAATATTTAAATAATTAATATAAATTATTAAATATATATTTAGAACATTTACACAAATTGGCTTGTCGTAGCTGGTATTAGAACCATGACAGACCTGTTTTATGGTGCAAGTCTGCTATTATCCAAATGCTCCCGGTTTCAATTCCCAGCTGCGCCAAGCAGATTTGTGCGCTAAATTTTCTAAATATTTAATTTGTTCTCATAAGATGCAGTATACATAAATATTTTTTATAAATTAGGTTCCCATACAAGATGCCAAAGAAGACAACTCTCTGAACATATACCGTAACATTAGAACATATTCCATTTACATCAGTAGACAAAAAACAAGAAAACAAATCAACAAAATAGCACTTTGATTAACATAAATTCAAAAACAACCAGCCTCCATCTTGAATTCATTATAGGTCTATATGATTTTGTTTCTCAAATTCATTTAAAATGTACACAGAGTTCTTATTGAAGAATATTTACAGATAATATAACTAATATTTCAAAGAGAATATTCAAAATATCATGGCATATTATATAAATAAACAGGCTAGCTATTAATTATATAATGACAGATGAAATAAAAGCATGTGGAACCACAGCACATAAGTTATGAATTTACATGCAATGCAGACAATTTAGTGGTTAATGTACATTTGTTTTAATAAATTTGTATCAATTATATACATACAACAGAACACTGATACATAGAACCGTGTTTTTCTATTCAATGTTTTTTTTTAGAAATAAATCTTAAGACTAATTCTCAAAATCTAATTCGGGGCAAAAATATTTTCGCAAAAACATAATTAACGTTTAGGAAATTCTTGCATTTAATATCTAAAACTTGAATATTTTTATGCAAAAATACTTGTGCAGAAGAATTGTCCAATTGGGTCAAACTACAAAAGCAATTTACATAATTGGCACCTCCTCTAGAGACAGTATTGTCCAATCAAATGAGATCTAAATCAACAATTTGGATTGTGATTGGTTTGATCAGCTACACATATACAACTAATTATTTTGTTAATTTCTTGATATTAATACGAAATGACAAGTTGGTTAATTGTTTATGACTAACAATTTCGCTAATTAACTTTTGTTAATATTAACGACTAATGATACACGTCTCAGAAATAATAATGGAATTATTAAGTAAACAAGCTTCCAGTGGAATGATGATTTAAAACATAACAGCATAACAGCAATCAAAAACAATAAAAAGACGGAAAAACAAAACAAATTCACAACCTTCGGCAGTGGTCAGTTTAGCTTTGAAAAAAATGTACAAAGTCTAAGTAAAGATGGAAAATATTTCTGGTTAAAAACACTTAATATGACGTTCGAATGGTTGATTACTAATAACAAGATGATAACAATGTGCTTAACCCCCTACATATATATAATGAACTGTTCTTTCTTTGAATTAAGACCATTCCATTTATGTGACAAAGGGGTGATTGGTGTTAAGGTGGTGGCTACTACCATAAAGACAGACAACTCTTCATTGGTAAACATTGACATATTTTTTCAGTCCAATACTAACAGATGCTTTCGTTTACTTTTAAGTACTTTTTTACCGGAAGAAAATGGTCAATTCTAAACATTTTTTTGGTAACGTATTTGTCTTCGTAACCACATCACTATTGTATTTTTCATTGGTATCGAGCAAAATATACGATGAATGGAAAAAAAATGTCAATCTGTAATGCTCTCCAACTGCAATAAACAAAACATAGTCAACACTTTCAATAAAGAGTTGTGTCCCTTTGATAAGTCATGAGCCACCTTAATTATGTCTGTCGCCCAGATGATTAGGCCAGAGGTTTTTTATTTTTCTGTTCTCAGATCATCTAATTTAATTTAATTAAAACAAAGGTTTCTTCGAGACACAATCAAATAAGTAAAACAAGTATTGGGTATCCATATTTTGGTCCTGCTATCAAACAATTGCAATCATGTCTAAAAATTAATGTGAAGTCAGAAGATCATGTTTTATAGAGTTGTTCTGGTCAGTTATTTAATGTTTTGCAATGGAACAAACACCCTTACAAGATACATACTTTAAAATGTTTCCGAACTTAACTTTCAGACTTCTTTTTTTACTTCTCCCAAGAACCATAAAAATAAATCCCCCTGGCTTTACATACACAATGAACCAAAGTACTGCCAGTACTGATCAAAACACAACAGAGAGATGTGACATAAAATGACATGCGTCACCAACTGCTATGTGAAGACATGCAAGAAAATGTGAAAATTGTGCACCGAGATATTTTTATCTGTTGTATTGCTGCCCTCCTTTAATGACAGGCACATGGTCTAGAACATTTCTGTTGCCACGGGAACAAACTTTCCATGATGGTTTTATAATAAAATATGCATACTTTAATAGTCTTTAATATTTATATAAAAAAAACAACAACAAAAACGCATAATACAGGTAAAGGTTAATCCGAATTAAAAACCATATTTTGCGTGTTTTCATTCCTCAAAATTGTTTTGAAACAATTGAAACTTTAAGCATATTAAATTAAAACGCTGATTTCATGCGAAAACAATTAAAATCGTTTGAAAATTTTGATCTATTTTTTCAACCGTTTTCATTTGTATGTTTTGACATCCATTTTTAAAAAAATTCCCTTTGGACAACGGAGACATTCCCATACTTCAAACGAGCACCATCAAGATAAAAGTGAATTAGCTGCAAAACGAATAAGACATTACTAACAATATTTAGAAAATTGCTGCCGGATTCCAAACACACAGATTCAGAACCAACTTCGAGCAAAACCCTTAATTTGTATGAATTTCTTGAAGCCAGTACTGCTGCTACCCTTGGCCTGGGAGTCGGTGTGTGGTACCCAATATCTTGGCCTTGGAGCCAGTGTGTGGTTACCCAATATCTTGGCCTGGGAGCCAGTGTGTGGTTACCCAATATCTTGGCCTGGGAGCCAGTGTGTGGTTACCCAATATCATGGCCCGGGAGCCGGTGTGTGGTTACCCAATATCGTGGCCTGGGAGCCAGCGTGTGGTTACCCAATATCTTGGCCTGTGGGCCAGTGTGTGGTTACCCAATATTGTGGCCTGGTAGCCACTGTGTGATTACCCAATATCTTGGCCTAGGAGCCAGTGTGGGTACCCAATATGTTGGCCTGGGAGCCAACGTGTGGTTACCCAATATCTTGGTCTTTGAGCCAGTGTGTGGTTTCCCAATATCTTGGCCTGGGAGCCAGTGTGTGGTTACCCAATATCTTGGCTTAAGGGAGCCAGTGTGTGGTTACCCAATATATTGGCTTGGGCCAGTTTGTGGTTACCCAATATCTTGGCCTTGGAGCCAGTGTGTGGTTACCCAATATCTTGGCCTGGGAGACAGTGTGTGGGATACCTAATATATTGGCATGGGAGCCAGTGTGTGGCATGTGGGTTGAATGGCAACATTTTAAGAGAATTTGACAATATGATAATAATTTTGTTTACGATTAAAGTACTTTTATAAAGAAAGAAAAATACTGTTTTTAAAAAGAATGTAAAGGCAATTTTCCTGCAAATGAGTAGTATATCTATGTCTAAATAGTTATTAGCATCAAATGCAAGTTGTTTAGTGAAGAGAGCCCCATTCCCTTAATCACCGATTCCCAACAGCAGGCAGCAGTACTGAGTTTAAGTACAAAAATAAACACCAATACGTAATCGAGAGTGCATGCAATTTTAATATTAAAGGAACACACGGTAATCTTGATTTTTTTAAAACTCGCGGCATCTTGTTTCTACAGATCTAGCATTATTTGCAAATGACTACCAATAATTATCAGAAATGATTTTTGCCTATTATTAAATGTTGGTTATATTGCACCAAAAATATATTTGAACCTTTTGTAGCATAACGAAGATTTTCATTTTTCTTATTTACTTATATTGAAACAGGTTTCAATTCAAACTAAAACTGGACTTATAAATCAAAGTAACACTGATTTGTAAGTCCAGTTTTAGTTTGATAAATACTTCAAGATTGCCGTGTGTCCCTTTAAACCCTGTTTATTACAGTTAAATAACTCCAATGTTGTATTCATTTCAAAGGCCTTTTTAGATTTTAATTGCACCATTTTGATAGCTTCAATCCGACATTAACAACAAATGAATAATTTGTGTGGAATTCGCCAAACGATGGATTATGACATTTACATTAAGGTTTTGATTGCAAAAAGCACCATGAATAACAGCAATTTATAAATGAAATATAGCATCTTTCTATCGCCTTGGAAACAAAATGATCAGCAGTTACTTTCATTTGATTTATATATTTACAGTGTATGCATAAAAGTTTAATGTACACAGTGACAAAAATGTTTTCCATTTCTTTCTACGACTACACCACTCTATTTTCAGGCAGATTGGATTAACGTTAGAAATAAGCCATGAGCTGTTAGAAGGAAACAATTACGATTGATTGTAAAGCTCTCTAATGCATTTAAAATATTTCATTTCCATTAAACTGACAAAACTGAAATAGAGAGGAGTCAAGCTCCTACTTGAAGAAAAAATACACAAATTAATCATGTTCACTGGAACATGTAGTGCTATTGGTGTCTGAGGCCCCACCCACCAGTCCCACCCACTGCGCAAAAAATCACTGCGCAAAAATTACGTTTGCGCACACCCGCCAGACCAATTTTGTACCTTTACAAAATCAATAAAAATGGTGAAAATATCGGTTATTTTAGTTATTTTGTGTCATTCTGTTGGTTTCTAACCATTCCAGTGATAGCTATACAAGGAGAGAAACAACTGAATTGAACTGAATTGGGATTTTAAGGCGCACCATCACATGAAAGGTTATATGGTGCCTAACAGGCATGAACATGCCAGGCTTATCCTCCATGTACATCAAGAAATATAGAGAACGGGCCTAGGACCTTCTCACCCTGAACTGCAGAGTTGCTGCAAATTCTACTGTAGACACTCCATTTACGCTGGAGCCACGTTTATTGTTTTTTCTGCCACTTAGTGATGTGAGTGAGATGGCACCTGAAACAATGCAGGGGTCATGATGAAGACCTTTAAGGAAGTTTCACCTGCCTTATCTATTTTTTGTTTACACCATTAACAGAAACACACATAGTTCATATGTCTGGCTGTATTTTACAAAAAATCCAAAAGATCTTGAAATGCGTTCTTTTTGAAAGCTTTACTTTATTAAACCAGAAAGATTTCAAACCAAAATTAATTTTTGTAGCAGTTATGGACGTTCCTATCAAACGGGCCAATGGGTGAGGTTTGCAGCAGGTGCAATCAAACGAAGAGCCTGTGACAAGGTCATGGCAATTTCAGCCAATCTGTAAGTCTCAACAATGACTAACAAAGTGATTCCAGTTTGTCACCTTTTTTGCCAGACAAGTGGCAAAAAACGTTCACATGTAAAATTGTCATCTTTAAGTTATTTTTGTTATATGTTATTCATACAATAAAGTAGATTGTTATCTGTTACAAAACACCATAAACAGTTATCTGTTATTCATAACAATGAAGTAAAGCGTTATCAATTATTCGTAACAATAAAGTAACTCATTACTTGTTATTCATAACAATGAAGTAAGCTAAACCAGCAATTAAGTAAACAAGAAAGTTCGCATTCAATACATTGGAATCTATAAATCTAGTAATTAACACCAATTTTGACATGCAATCTTAAAGTTCATGTCAAAGGTAAAGTTCACAGTCACACTACAGCACAATACAATATGAAGATATTTATATGATGTACAACACTAACCACAGTTTCTTTGGTATTTCTAACCAACAGTTTGACGCCATCAGCACCAAGTAGAAGTTCCGAACTCTCAGCACAAATTACAGATTCTTGCCTCAGAACAAGTTCAAAATGGCTGCCAGTATGAAGGCACCAGAGCACATTATATAAGTCAGATTCATGGAAAATCCGCTCGTCAGTCACAAAATGTATGTGCACTTGGGATGTCGTTCATGAAGTCTTCTGTTAGCACTATGGGCATTGACTGTTCCAGATTTTGGAATGTTCCATTAATTAATGTTTATGGAATGTTCCATTAGCTGCGGAATGTTCCATTTTAGCACAGGGGTGTAAAGAAATGCAATAAACATAGTTGCTGCCATGATGAATATAGTAACAAATAGTTCACAAAAATCTGTAGTTTGGTCCAAATTTCAACAAAATGATGTAGATGAAGGTCTGAGACCCAAATATATGTGAAAAAAAACAAGACAAAATCCATCCACAGTCACACTGCAGACGGATAAATAGTCAAAAGTACACAAAAATACTTTGCTTTTTTTTTTAAACAACCTTACAAATAAAGGTTTATAATAAGTCTTTTCTCCAGTATGTCGAGATATATTCCTTAGAAGGCGAGATTTGTTTTTGACTAGGGTATTACGTCCTCCTTCATGATCAAGATCATGATCTGTTTTACACAAACGCTTGCTGTCAGTTTTTACACACCAAATGGCAGGATTCATAATTAATAAATAGTGCATCGAAATAAACATAAGTATGTAAAAATATACACAAATCTAGGCAGGAATTACTCAATCCGTAAAATAATTACAAATGCTGTTAATCCCAATCTTGCAAAAGTGGGCGACCTTTTAAGTTATATGCGGATGTGCTATAATGTCATATACGCAGATAATGAAGTGAAGTCATATATGCAAATGAGCAGGTCATATGCAAATGAGATATGTCAAATGGTAGTATGCTGATGATAAATTGATATGTCTATGTTCACAAGTTTATGCTTTTTATGAGTGAGACATGGAATTATTGCACCATCAACTTTTCATGTAGATATACGATAAACTATCATAAACACTAAAATATGAATGTATCTTAAAAAGTATCATTAATACTATAGTCATATCTCAAAATCACTAGAGAAGATTAAAGCAAAAATGCCTGCTGCCATTTTCAGCTGCTACTATTAATACGCACTTGGCTGGTATATTCAAAAGTCTGAATATACGTCTGCTCGCACAATTTTACTCATTTGGATCCTCTTCGTGAATATTGCTTTCTATCACATCCCGTAACAGATCGTCGACGGAATCGCCCTCGGCGTTGATTCCTTTCTCCTCGAAATTCAGGTTCGGCACCAGTATGCTGAGCATTCTGACGACATTCATTCTAAGCATCTTGAGCTTCAATAGATGGAGACAATTTGGGCAGTTAGCAATGTCATCCGCCGAACATTTTGTACTTTTTTCCGAAATCGCCAAATCCAGGGCTTCCTCTTTCCCTTTTTTTGTTAGATCTATAGCACCAATTTCATCTTGTATCTTGTTTTCATGGATTTCTTGTAGTGGGTTGTGACTTTTGTGGTATTGCTGCAGGGGGCGATAGCCATCGGGCGAGATATGTTGATTAATCTGCTGCTGCTGCTGCTGCTGCTGCCTCATTTGCATGTTCAGTCCATTGTACTGTGGGGAGACTGGACCAGAGACTGGACCATGCCCATTCATGTGGTAGGGTGGACTGGGTTTACTATGGAAGGCTTTTCCATAGTGGTATGGGAAGTTCATCAGTCCAAGTTTGGCAAGTTCCAAGGATTTCTGTGCAATATCCATTCCTTCTGGAAGTGCGTGAGAAAATGGCGGGAATGGTTGTCGGTGCATCAGATGTTGCGGTGACATTTGGGTTGGATGTTGAGGGCCATTTGGGGAAACTTGCTGCGGCTGCTGTCTTGGATGATTTGGTGACATCACAGGTGAATGTGGAACTGATGGTGGTGGGTTGTGCATACTAAGTGGGTTAGCGTGCGGGGAATGCTGCAGAGACATGCCATGCTGCGGTGGAGAATGCTGAATATGAAGACCATTCGGGTTGCCTGGCAACTGTGACATATTTGGTGGCATCATGGGAGATGCTGGCAGTTTGAAGACTGGAGACTCTCCTGGAATGGCGTGTGTTGCTAGGTAACCGAGACCTCTGGGTGAGCGGGTGCGTTTCTCCTTTATGTAGTAGGACATGATGCCGTCGTGTTTGTTGATGATATGAGATTTCAGACTGTGACTCTGACTATATTGGACTCCACATGCTCCACAAATATATGGTCGTTCGCCTGGAATGGATAGTAAAACCAGTCTTTTATGTAAATCTTATTTAACAGGAATAATATTTATCGACTTGAACATGAAGTATCACTATCAAAATATGTAAAATTTCATCAGCACGATTTGTGAACTTCCTACCCGGAAACTACCTGGTTCGAAGAGTTTTGCTGGTTATGGTTTCAAAATAAAATTAATTATAAACATCACACATTGGAATCAAAACGTTTCACCAAAAGCTTGATGAACGAACTGAAAACCCAACTTTTCGAGCAACTCTATACACTTACATGTCCTATAAACTGATTAACAAGTGCTGAAACTGAAAAAAGCAGTAAAAAGTTGCAATAGCTTTCATTAAACGATTCAATAATCAGATTTTGAAACATGAGCGACTATAATAATCAGAAATCACAAGGTTCTGTAACTCTTAGGAACATAATATTTTGTGCAAGCTAGAGTTATTTCTCTTTTATTATTGGAGACTCAAATTTTGTTATGTTCGAATACACTATGTATGTATTGAATTGATAAAAAATAAACTTAATAAGCAATAAACCATCAAAAGAAATTCCACCGAACATCTTAAAAAAAAAGAGCTCAAGAAGGTATTTCCTACGATTACGTGCCAGAGTTAGATATTTTTTAACTTGGCAGTAAAAAAAATTGCAATGTATTGTAATGCGACCGTCATATTTAGATATTGCCGAGGTGCTTCGGGTGACTGCTATTTATAACTTTAGGATTTCTCTATGACCTGATAACATTTGTTGTAATCTAACAAATATTATTTATTGTGCAATATTATAGGAAAATGTTAATGTTTCATTTATATCTTTTAATCATACTTTAAATTGGTTATAGCTTTTTATTTATTACTTGTTTATACACCCATTGACGGGCATTTGATTTACATATTTACATAGTTTACTACCAGATCATCCCTTATTAGTAAATTTTTTTTTTTAATAATTTTTAATTACTACTTCATTTCTTCAGCTTTCATCTGTTTTTGCGCACAATATGACCTATTTATGTGCCTTAACCCTTTTGCTGCCACAGTCGAAAACATTGATTTTACGACCAGTGTAGAAACAGATCAACGTGCACACAATGTGCAGTCTGATCATGATTTACACTGTTCGCCACTCAGTAAGAATGCTTTCCATAATACTTTATGTATAAAATATACTCGGAAGGTTTTAATTCTAATTTTAGCAGATGACATTTGAAATTTGGCGGCGAAAGGGTTAAAACACCATTCATTCATTCTTTATCCCCAAAGCATGGAGTCCTTTACTGACTTGTCTGTTTTCATTTGCTGAAATGGTGAAAGTAACTGTAAATAGTGAGAAATGCAGGAATCCTTACCTGTGTGTATACGTAGATGCACGTATAAGTTGCTCTGGTGTTTGGTTGTGTATGGACAGTGGGTGCACTTAAAATACATCTCTCCCAGGGGTGAGTTCTCTCCCGGCTTTTTCCGGATAGGACTTTTGCCGTGGTGCGTGTTTTCTATATGGTTTTCCAGATTCTTCTGTCGTCGGAATGTCCTTTCGCAGTACTGACACTTAAGGTAGTCTTTCTCCAACTCTGGGGTTGTGAACTTGTTATCGAAAGGACCGCCCATAAAGTTTGCGAATGGAAGATCCGGTGTATTGGCTTGAAATGGGAACATCGGAAAGCCATTGAAAGCACCATGTAACCACCCACTTCCGTTCATTTTGGCTGGTGTTAGATTGTTCGCTTGTTTGATAACCAGTTCCCCAATCTTGCTACTGGAGTCGGATTTTGACGACGCTGGAAGTGGGATCCCTCTATGTTCAGATTCATCATCATTATCCTCATCATCTTCGTCGTGTTGTCTATGATCATTTTCCATATTTTCTTTATCAAAGTCTTCTCTACTTTTTAGTTTTTCAATAACATTGTTATTTTCATTTAAGTCGTTCTTTGAAAGTTTCAGAGGGCTGAATTCATGTTCGTCCTTTGTTTCGAAATGTTGGCCATGATGATTTCTTTCTTCAATTTGATTGGCCAATACCGGCATTCTTACTGACAAATCACCATCCACCTCATCACCCCCAGGTCTCTTTATATATTCTTCATCGTCCTCGCTATCCTCACTGTAATAGTCAGTTTCTACTTCCTTCATTCTACGTACAATATCCTCCAGGTTTGGTTTCCGCCTTCGTCGTTCCCCGTTAACGCTGGGACTTCCTGTGCTCGCACCGTCAAAATCTGTGTCGGACATTGTTTTGGGGCTTAGGGTTGGTGGGCTTTTGTCAAGTCCCATCTTAAAAGCTGCTTCGAGCAATGATTCTGAATTCTTCGGCAACAATTCGGACAAAAGTTTCTGCTTCTTTTCGAGCATCTGCGACAAGTCCTCAGACCCGGTGTCGTCATGTAAATGTGTCCTAATTTGCTTTTCATGGTACTTAACGCCGTTTAGGCCCATATGAAAGTCCATCTCGTCGTCTCGTCGCAAATCGACTGGACTTGTTGGGTAATTCGACATCGGTGGTACACTCAAAAAGTCTATACCGTCTTTCAATGAAAGGTCATCTTTAGACATTTGTAAGCGAGGCTTTTTTGACGATGGTTCGTCGTTGGGTGTTAAAGCTCCCTCTGGTGGCAGAGACAGTTTTTGTTTCCTTGGTTCCGGATTATCATGATTTCCGGTTTCATTTTTCCCGGCAATGTCCGGATGCGTATCAGGAGTCATAGGGCGAAAGTTAAGAGTTTGCGATTCAACAACCATGTTGCTGGTATAGCTATTGCTTCTTACAAAGTTGTATTTGGAACTAGTCTCTGTACGGTTTGTACTGTGCGAGGAGTGTGTGAGGGCGTTGGTTGACGAGTTGCGAGGAATTGAGGTTGCTGGTCTAAAACATGAGGGAGAGTGTATATCCATCATCTTGAAGACAACATGGTTTGCCGGGCAATTGTACACGGGTGTTTACCACAATCTGAAAATAGAAAATAAACGTGTGTTAAATGATAATACTGAACACAAAATATGATTATGGGGAAGCTACAGATTTGTTTTCTCTTTCATATAAATATTCTCTAAATAAGAAAATATACAAATTAAATTCATAGCTTTCTTCCGAAGATTGTAATATTAAGTCTCTCTTTTACTCGCAGAAAACTGAAACTGAAAAAAAAAGTTAAACATCGATGAAGCAAAGCAGATATTCTAAATCTCAGCACTTGGAAAGTATATAATTATACACTGCTAGCATATAGAGTAAAAGTCACACAGAGAAAAACATAAATAAAAATACATCAACAAGAATGCATTACAGAACTCATTCATAAGAATGTAATGATAATAAAAGTTCAACGATTGCACTTTCATTAAGAAACATCCTAAATTGTGATTGACAGACGAAAAATTGGATTCCCGGATGCTAAACTTAATATTGCAGGAATCCTTCACATGAAAACTGAAGATATAGTATCAGAAAACTGACACATCATTAATCTGTAAAGAAAAATTGAATCAATTTAATAAAGAAATATTTATGGCACAGATAATTTATGTCCAGCACAACTTGGTAGTTTTTAAATTAAATAATTAAAGCTGAGCCAAATTACCTAGTATTTAATTGAAATAATTAAAGCTAGGCCAATTTATGGCATACTTTCCACTACAGTTCAGAAATACTCTATCAATCTACCATTATTATTTTATTAATTGAGCAAAAAGTGCAAAAATATTGAATTCTAAGTGAAATTCATGAAGGTTTTTTTAAATTACAAAATGCCAGTATTTTAATAAATATGTTTCGGCATGCACAAATAATTGCTGCTTTTTAATCATTTCGAGGCCATTTTATAAATTTAATTACAGCAATCAATCGCTTCTCCCTGAAACATTTACGCTTCTCCCTGAAACATTTACGTTCTGCAAGTAATTACTTCTCCGGTGCATGCTGCAGCAGAGGCAACTTCTTAAGCGTCATTGTTACATAATAACACAAGTTATATTATACACCCTTTATTTGCCCATAGCTCATCACAGCGGCTGCGGTAGCTCAGCGGATAAGACCTTGACTTTAGAGCTATATATACATCTGCCAGATGTGAGTTCGCTCCTCGAGCTATATATACCTCTGCCCAACGTGAGTTCCCTCCCTCGAGCTATATATACCTCGGCCCGACGTGAGTTCCCTCCCTGAGCTATATATATCTCGGCCTGACTGAGTTCGCTCCCTTGAGCTATCTATATACCTCGGCCCGGCGTGTCAGTTTGCTCCCTAGCGGATGGGAAACTTCATTCTTCACCTCATCTCCCTCTGAGGCAGCTGTCTCAATATATCTACTATAATGTGTTAACGGGACATAAAACCCCATTTCATTTCATCAACTCCACTCATGCAATCTATGAAATTGCTAAATGCATAGTTTATGATGATTTTTATATAAGAAGTTTAAAATGTATACCATGCATATACTTCCCTTAAATAAAATTGTTTGCATCAAGGTACTCTAGCATTTATCAATATAATTTTAAATTTATGTAAACAATCTTCATCAAACTTCTAAAATCGTATAATTTTATCCGCTAAATAATACTAGATTTGCTTTAGTATATATCACTGCAGAAGATGCAGCATTTTCCTCGCTGTAATTTCACAAGATTCAGTGACCTTTTCAAAATCTTGCATTGTGTTTTTTTTTTATCCGAGGTCAAATTCAGGGGAAATTTTGCAATATATTTCCGATAATGAAACATATTTATTCTCACAGAAGCGTTATATCCGTACAAATTTACACATTGTGCACATCCTTATACCACTTCAAAACTTGGAATTTACCACTTTTGAGTCTTTGATTACGGGGAAAATCAATAAGTTTTCCCTAATAGTGTCCCACAACCAATTACGCTGCATCTGCAGCCTTCAAAAAAATGCGCTGTGTTTGCAGATCTTGTCTTCATCTCCACAAATTTCAAGTCGTAAATTTCAAAGGAGATTGTTCTGACACGTTGTTGCCTAAGTTTAGAAATGTATCACGATAAGTCCCACTTTGAGAGAACTGTGATATGCAATGCGTACAATTAATTGTTTCTTTCATTTCCTATCAAAGGTCGATTAATAAGCATTCCCAACTGAAGAGCTACATGAAAGAAGATCAGTACGCATGACCGGACAAAGTATCTATAATAAACGGATGGAAAATAAGACAAAAAAAACTAAGAAATGCACGGAAAACAAGACATAACATCTATAAGATATGGAAGAAAAAAAAGACAAAACATCTATAAGAATGATATGGATGAAAAACAAGACAAAACATCTATAAGAAACGGATGAAAAACAAGACGAAACATCCACAAGAAACAGATGGAAAACAAGACAACATCTATAAGAAATAGATGGAAAACAAGACAAAACATCTATAAGAAATGGATGGAAAACAAGATGAAACATCTATAAAATATAGATGAAAAACAAGACAAAACATCTATGAGAAATGGATGGAAAACAAGATGAAACATCTATAAGATATAGATGAAAAAAAAACAAGACATAACATCTATAAGAAACGGAGGGAAAACAAGCTGTAACATCTATAAGAAATGGATGGAAACAATAAAATATCTGGCTATAAACGATGCTTGGAAACTAAGGTCATCTTGATTGCTATTTAGCTATTGTCTAGAAAGAAATGAAGAGCTCCAGAAACAAATATTTTTGGTTGATATGACAAAGTAGTTCTACGAAAATATCTAGATTTTTTTTTATATGACCTGGAAACACAGATATTTGACAAACTGTTCGTTTCCATATAAGACAGAAGCTCGTATTCCAGGAGGTTCCAGCAGCAGAAATGATTTATCTAGAAATTCTACAGAATCAGGGAGAAAAAAAACAGAAAATCAAACTTCCATTAAAAATTTAAAACGCGAATAGCAGTGTTTGCTAATACATTAAAAGTTTGTGTAATTCACTTAAAACCTCCTACATAAAGTATAGCCTCATCGGAGCTGCACGGGGAAGTCATGAACCTAATATCGCGTGTTCATGCGGTTTGCTCATAAATACGCATCTATTACTGCAAAGTAGTAAAAATAGTGCACGTTGAAGCAACCCTATTATAACATAAATTACACACAAACTTGATTTAACAATCAATATTTTCTTAGACATATTATACTGTGCATGCAGAATTAAGAATGGAGTTATTTTTATGAGATTTAGAACTTGGCAAAGGAAGTAAATTCCCATTGGTTTAATTTCAAGAGTGATGGAGCTGTTTTCATTGGTTCCAATGCCGCGGGTGCAAAACGTGTTAATATCGTCATAAGTTAGAAGGAATTAATGACGAAAAAAGCATTTTAGAAACCGGCTCGAAGGCATGATGTTGCTATGCTACACTCTTACATCGGCAGTCAATTTGCACAAGTATTTTCTTTATATTTGGCTTATAACAGCCCATTTGTTAAAGCATCCTAAGGGAATACAGGGAACAAATTTTGAAAGTTTGTAAATTTGAAATGTAAATTAGAAAGGGAAATCTACATGCATCAGTGTCACATTTAAATAAGAAGTCCTAGGAAGCAACTCAACTGAAAGGAAAGAACATGTTGTTTCATTGAGAGTTCATTAGTCACATTTAAAGAGCAATTTGACAAATCTGTAATAGTGATGAGCCATTTCTTTGCACCTCTACAGCCTTGCGGTCTGCTCGTATGTTACCAACTTCTTAAAACGAGCCTCAGAAATTCCTTGAATAAGTCTGACAGTTCATGATTATGAATATGAGTAGTCCTTTATACAATCCATGTTCAAACCTCTTCCTACTATAATGTACTAGGAAAACCGGAAGTTATTATAACAAGCTGAATATGCTCAAGCCTGATCTGATTTCTGGTCTATTCTGTTATTATTTCTGGTCTATTATGTTATTATTTCTGGTCTATTCTGTTATTATTTAGTCTATTCTGCTATTATTTCTGGTCTATTCTGTTATTATTTCTGGTCTATTCTGTTATTATTTAGTCTATTCTGTTATCATTTCTGGTCTATTCTGTTATTATTTCTGGTCTATTCTGTTATTATTTCTGGTCTATTCTGTTATTATTTAGTCTATTCTGTTATCATTTCTGGTCTATTCTGTTATTATTTAGTCTATTCTGTTATTATTTAGTCTATTCTGTTATCATTTCTGGTCTATTCTGTTATTATTTCTGGTCTATTATGTTATTATTTCTGGTCTATTCTGTTATTATTTCTGGTCTATTTTGTTATTATTTAAAGTCTATTTCATTATTATTTCTGGTCTGTTCTGTTATTATTTCTGGTCTATTCCATTATTATTTATGGTCTATTCTGTTATTATTTCAGGTCTATTCCATTATTATTTCTGTTCCATTATTATTGCTGGTCTATTCTGTTATTATTTCAAGTCTATTCCATTATAATTTATGGTCTATTCTGTTATTATTTCAGGTCTATTCCATTATTATTTCAAGTCTATTCCATTATTATTTCTGTTCCATTATTATTGCTGGTCTATTCTGTTATTATTTCAAGTCTATTCCATTATTATTTCAAGTCTATTCCATTATTATTTCTGGTCTATTCTGTTATTATTTCAGGTCTATTCCATTATTATTTCAAGTCTATTCCATTATTATTTCTGGTCTATCCTGTTCTTATTTCTGGTCCATTATGTTAATATTACTTGTATATTCTGGTATATCTTGTTAGTGTTATTATTATTATTTCTGGTCTATCTGTTATTATTTCACATTTCTGGTATATCTTGTTATTGTTATTATTATTATTTCTGGTCTATATGTTATTATTTCACATTATTTTACAAACAGAGAATGTCATTATTTCTCCCAATCCTAATCCTTTTATCCAATACAATTTCAGATAATCATCCTATTTTTGTCCTCTCTGAGACCCCATAGCATGAAATACACTAACAGATGGCACCCTATATCAGCTCCGGCATGTAAGAGGGCTTAACAAGATTGTATTGTATATTAATTTGATGAAATACTGGCTTTATGTACAAATCTATACAATTCCAAATATCATAAAGTGATGGTGGGAGAATGGAGATATTAATTCCGACCTATCACATTTCAGTAAAACCCATTTATAGCCCAAGTGTGACAAAGAGAAAAAAGAACAAAAGACGAGCAGAATATTGGTTACGTGTTTCCGATGGAAACCAGCAATATGAGTTATAATAATGGTGTTGTTTTTCAAAGACACTGTAGCCCTCAATGTTGTATCTGAAAAATTAAATATACCACAAAAAAAATAACGACCAACATATCCATAATAATGAAAATCTGTATAATAATTTAAGCCACTCATAATACAAATACTAAGAAATGTTTAGGCCAAAACAAAATATATGTGTTTCCCCTAGAAGATATAAAAAGAATACGGTAGGCAGGTAGTGGTTTTGTTTGTGTGCTATACATCTAGCAGTTTATGTACAGACTAAATTTTCTTACTTCTAGTCACAGATTGGGAATGATTAAATTGATATTTTATTTGAACTTTTTTTTTGTCTTACCGCAATGTAGATTATATACTGGGCTTTTTCGTCCCGTTAAACACATCATATTAAGCTAATCTGAGGCAGTCACCTCAGACGGAGATGAGATGAATACTGTGCAAGAAAACGACCCGCTACGATTAAAAAGTGATTACGTCAGCTACAAAACGAATCTATGGGTTCCACGAAATAAAGATAGTGCAACGAGAAGAGATAAATTAAATTCTGGAACAGGTTATTCCTGATATGATTCACAGTCTACAAAAGTCAATTTAAACGCTGCATGGTGCCATGATAATCTCAGAAATGTAGATTATAATTAGCCTTTATTTGGTTGCCTCCTTGCAGCCGGCTGAAACTTTTATATTTTATTTGCACGCACACAAAAAGACATGACTGGCGATAGATTCCAGTTTGGGATACGACTGATAACGTTAATTTAATACCTTTCATCATGCTGAACAAACATTTTGCGATATATTTAAACATCTCTAAAATTATAGTTATGCTATCTCCATCCGACAAGGCCAGCCATAAAAAAGTGTTGGTTCGCTGTGCTCCAACCTACTCACTAAAAAGAGCCCTACCCAAAACTCTTTTTTGCAATTCTTTAAACCTTTTTGTTTTTGTTATTTTAATATTGTTTTTCCTTTATTTCTTATGGTTTTACTGTCTTTGGAAAGAAAAGAAATCACCTACCTACGCAGTTAAAACTTTTTGGGTCAGAGCACAGCAAACCGACAAGGCCATCTATAAAGTCGAACATTTCAAAAATATCATTTCATTATTTTACCACACTTCTCGTAATGAACTTTGAATGGTATTTTAAAACCCAGTTATGTGGTCCGACCCCTTCTCCAAAAAGCGAAAACAGAGTTGGCTGGGGTATGAAATAAAACCTTAATTTCGGCTTAAAAAGTTTGCATATTGTAAAATTAAAACATTTAATAGGTAATTTTAAACAGGTTATTGCTAGTTTTCAGTAAAAATGTTTTTAAATGTGTTTTATTGTCGAAATATCCTTTTATAAAGTCCTGCTAATATAAGCTTTCTCATCGCTTGATGAAATTAAGGCGGGACCACGTAATGCATTAAAAGCAAAAGTCAAATAGGGGCGGAATGGGGATGAGCAGAAAAATGACAATAACAGAGACAAAGATGATTTCCGGAAATAAAATCTACTGCATGCTGGGTAATAGCGAGAAATGTAAATTTCAGAATTTCTTGTTAATACAATTTTTGCTCTAGAACAGAAGGTCGGACCCTTGTTGACCCAAGTCATGAGGATTAACAGAAATATTGATTTTCTCCTTGGCTCTTTGTTACTTTGTTTTGACGGGCAGTCATTGAATGTTTTGTCTGAAAAATTATCTCGAAATGTGGCACATGAGGGAAAAAGGATACACCCTGTCACTTAATCATTAATTATACATGTTTAATCAATACCACTATCTATCTGGATCAACTGTCATAACAACATCACAGTGTAATAAAGTTTAATTGGAAAAAGTCAATATTTTTTATGGGAGTAATTATTACATAGTAATGAATATGTAATGAATATGTAATAACGAAAACACGCTATATAACCCGTTTATCGTGTAGATTGAGCACTAATCAATAGATTTTAATTATCAAAAGTTTGCAAATATTGTAATTTTTATTATGTATATTTCTCTATCTCTGTATCGTTATGTCCAACGTCAATACCATTGACCCTTAACCCGCTAAGCACAACTATAATAGCGTTTGCGTCCATTGTAAACCCTGATCAGCCTACGAGTTACGTCCAATGTTAACCCTTAAACATATATGGATATTTGGAAGTCTCCTTAGTCCTAAAAACAATGGCGCTAAGTCGCTGGTCCAAGAAAACAGTATGCAGTCTTGATCAATTACTTCATGGGAGTACCATCACACATTCAGCTCCTTTTCATTACATAACAGGGGTCTTCAGGTTCTATAAATAAAATCATAAAGGTGCAGGCAATCTGCCCACTATTTTTAGTTTTTCCACTTCATCCACTTTCAGATAAAGATGCCATGAGACTACGATTTTTCTCTATATATTTTGTGCCTATATACTACATATCTATACAAACGTTTTGCCTATATACTTTATAGATAATCCCTAAATATATATATAGTTTGTGTCTATATACTGTATGGATAAGCCATCTCTTCATATATAGTGACTGTACCTATAAATTATGATTTATAAATAAGACCTTTCTTTCTATATATAGTTAATTTCAATTCATTTATTGATAACCCTAAAATCTAAATATAGTTTGTGGCTTGATGCAATATAGACAAGACTAGAATCTATATACAGTTTGTGTGTATTTACTTTATAGATAAGCCCTGAATCTTCGTTGTGTATCATCTATCATGCTCTCTCAGCAGTTTTTGTAAGAAACATTAATAATTAGCAAATACAATATCAGATAAATTATCAAGATAAACTTTTAATTTCTGTAACATTTGGTCTATGATATGCCATCAATTAAAACAAATTTAATACAATTTGTGCATGTCTTTTTGTTTTTTTTAATTATGTAAACTTGCTTGAATAATGCCTAATTAAAATGATTTGTTCCAATGTATAAGCTATTACGGTATCGGTATACCTTCTTTTTTTTAAAATGCAAAAATGCAAAAAGAAAAATATATTCTGAAAGATATTCCTGATAATATTACATTAATTACATGTCTAATTGTAAATGAATGCATGTGTTACACAGCTGCATAGGTTCTTTACTATGATGAATGCATTTTAAGTTAAATTTCTTTAAGAACAGCAAAATCATAATTATGACAGTGAATTAGGTCATAAAACATGTACTCAGTACATTTAGTTTAAACTTATTTATTTTACATTGATTGTAACGAAAGCTCTATGAACTTATTTAAATCAATCTCGATGTCTTCCTGGGTAGAACCATGCAGTACTAAGCAATGCAGATAAAGTGTCTTGCTCAGGTACACAACGCATATGGCAAACCCACGACTAAAAGCATCGTGGATCCAACGCTCTACCACTAGACCACAGCGCTCCACCATTTGAAAACACAACACTTGGTATTTTTTAAATTTCTAGAGATGTTAAAGATGTTAAAGTAAATGTGTTTTAACTGAAAGAAGTAGAGCAGATCTTATGTAACTGTTTATCGCCATATGTTAAGCTTTGTGACAAAGACACTTGTGTACTAACATAAAATACAATCTTGATTTGAACAAAAAAACAGCAGACTAAAAATAATCGAAAATCAAAAATGTTGAGTTTTTTAAATGTACTGCATGAGCATATAATTATATTGTCTTTAATGAGAAAGTAAGCTTAAACAAGGTACACATTCAAAAATATTCACTACAAAATATAATGTTTAAAGTTCCGAAACTGTAAGAAAAAGATGTATGAAATTAAAACTTTTCTAAAATAAATTTCCAAAAATAAAAAAGATCTATATATATAATCACAGTATTTGCTAATTTTAATTTTCCGATTTTTTTTTTAAAATACGTAATAAACACTGCTATAAACACATCTGCCTAAGTATAGCCATAAACAACATGAATTTTGCAGCATTAACTTTACTAAAACATGCTGTGGAAGATCGTGTAATATGCAGTAATGAGTAAAAGCTACGCTACATTATTACGATTTACAACCATGCCTTTCACAGCAGCCGTATTCCTTATAATTTGCTGCATAGTTTTTGGTGATAAAACAAATTTGCAAGATGGCAGCTACATTTCTATTTGATTTAAGATTTTATGTTAAAAACCTAATTTTTCATCTTAACATGGGACTTGGGAGAACGCGTTGTAATGGTGATGCAAATATGCTAAGAAAAATACAATGTGTCACTGAGTTACTCTTATGATTCATTACCAAATTATAATTTTTTGATTACTCAACTTGTCAGAAGTATTAATTTGTATAAAAAGCTTAGGCTAACCATACACAATTGTCCATTAGTACGCATACGCTATAAATAGAAAGAGGACGATATAATCGCCCGAAGACCCCTAGAAATGATCGTACTTGCTCTATATGCAAAACATTAGAGGATGAAAAACACTTTCTTCTATATCGTCCACATTTGAAGGGTAGAACCTCCATGCTTAATGCTTTTAATTTTACTCCTCGAAATATATCGGAACCTGCTTTAGAGAACTCCTTATTACTTTGTCTATGTAACCCAAAAGATAAGGCACAAACTACTGCTATTTGTAATTTTATTCAAGAAAATATGCCTAAAATTTGATTAAATTGTTAATTTATAACAAATGCTCTACATTGGCATACTTTGATATGCTCTATGCAACTAATTTATCTTTGTCTGTGTTTATGTACCTTGGAAAACACTGTTGTTTGTAAATGGTTTAGTTCCAATAAAATATATTGTATTGTATTGTATTGTATTGTTGGTCTGCTGTTTCCCTACCTTACCACTAAAAAAGGGCCCTACCCAAAATCTTTATAGAAATTCTACATCAGCATTTGGAGTTTTGTCAAGTACCAGTATTAATAATGCAACCTAGTTATAAAAGTATGGGTATATATTTAAAAACCTAATACAATAAACAGTTAAATAAACTCTGGTATATTGCACCTTGTTGTATAATAAACAGGTGTATATAAGTAACTTTTTATACAACTTAAAGTAACAGTATTAAATACAAACTTGTTACTTAAGTACAACCCTTTTATATAGATAAGTAACAATATATACACTTACAGGTTATATAAACATTGTTATATAAAACGTATTTATTATAAACAATTCTGGAATATATAAATACTGTCGTTGTATCAAAAACCTAGCTATATAAGAACCAGTCTACTTGCATCCGAATAAAACATCATATACTGGTGCTTATATAACAAATCTTTTGAAACAATGACAGTACTTATAGATGTATTTACCAATTTTTTTATAATAAATAGGTTTTATATAACAATGTTTATATAACACAGTTGTATATATTGGTACTGATATATATATATAATTATATATATATAAAGGTAATACAACTGTAAATATGTGATTTAAAAAAACAACATCTCTCTGATAAGCAATATCCAAGAGTTACAAAAAGATTAAATCGATCATCACTGCTTACCTCCTTACTTATATAAACTTCCATCCATAATTTCACAACTTAATAATAATTACATTTCAATCAATCACAATCTCTTGCCAGTGATTTTGATTTATATTCTATAAACTCAACACAATCCAAAGGTATCCAACTATTACTTGACCAGTGTTGCAGCATCAGTTAGATGAAGGTTATAAATGACCACCTGATTCGTAATCTGGACAGTAGTGGACTTACCAATAAAAGCTCCATGTACCCGTTATAAACCAGTCTCCAAACTGTAACCAGTCAAGCTGAGAACCGAGACATTGTTGAAGGGGTCAATGAAAAGTTGTGATTGATGATGGCGGTTTATGTCCTATTAACATGTTAAGGCATATTGGGTCCAAGGCTACCCTGGAGGGAATGATCAAAGGCACATTGAACTAGACATCTAAGACATTTTAGCGGACATTATTTTAAATGATATAGTAACTTGGAATGATCGATGAGCTACAAAATGAGTACAACTCATATAAGAGAATGGAATGGTCAGAGAAGGTAGAAATGAGTTTTTCAACTCAAATATAGGAATTAAATGGTCAGAGAAGGTAGAAATGAGTTTTTCAACTCAAATATAGGAATGGAATGGTCAGAGAAGATAGAAATGAGCTCTTTGTTCAACTCAAATATAGGAATGAAATGGTCAAAGAATGCAGAAATGAGTTTTTCAACTCAAATATAGGAATGGAATGGTCAGTGAAGATAGAAATGAGTTGTTCGTTCAACTCAAATATAGGAATGGAATGGTCGAAGAATGCAGAAAAGAGTTATTGACATGTTAAGTCCAAGTATAGAGGCAACCTTGAAAAAAAATGAATTCTTTTCAACAAGGTGTGAGCAGTGATTGATAAGACACAAAATGATAACAGGTTTGAATAATTATCAAAAACTAACTTGGAATCGAGACTGACTTAAGGACACAAGTGTATAGTACTTAGTGTTCAGCGGGTGTGCCTCAAACCCGCCACCTTTCACCCACGTGGCATAGAACGTAAATGCTATTCCACACATGAATATTAGCCATAAAGGCACATGCTTTGATGCAATTAAAATAGAAGCAAATAGTAAATTACTATAATGTCATTTCTTTGCTATCTTATTAAATACGATTAAATATAAATGCCACAGTAAAGTTGATTTTTTTTTAAAAACTATTGCATCATCTGCAAATACTGACGTTCAATTAGTTAATTTTAGTTGTAAAATTTCAGATAATTTCATTTCTATTAATTCCACTAATGTTTCGCATTAAATGTTTTACACTGTAATTTAGATGTTCAAGGATTTCATGCTGCTGCCACATGAAATAAGTTTCTCGGCTGCTGCAACTTGAAATAAGTGTCGTCTGCAAGTCCACTATTAATCTTATCTAGTAAGGTTGACCTTAGCTGCAGCAGAAGAAGCAAAGTTCAAAAGGTCTTGTCAATTGCAAGCAGTTGGAGTTTCACAGTGTAACTATTATCTACACACAATAGCATCCCCCATCAACTGTCGGACCATCCCCCTGTAATACAGTCAAACATTAGCAGAGGTATCAGTTTTCAATGCATATGTCCATCATTCAGTATACCAGTCCAGTTTTGGCGGGAAATCTACCTATAGTCTGTAAGGCCTGTATAATTGGGGAAATGGCAGGTGGTGCATTAGAATAATGGTTACTGTTATAATTTTTTTATATGCTGATGTGTAACATAATATAATACATGTAATTTAATAACATTTAATTTTTAATTTTTAGAAATAAAAGCTTCAAAAATAAAGGCAATGTTTTAAGCTGAGAGCTAGGCAGGTGGTGCGGTTAGAACAAAAGTCATGACTATAATGAATATACATACCCCTGGAGCATTTATGTAATTCAACTGACATTTTAATTTTTATTTTTGTTTAAATAAAAGCTAGAACAAACAAAGAGGCGTTTTTTTAAAACAAATAATATAGACCTATATTTTTAAAAGTACATTTCCTGATTCAGTAAGGAATGAACAAATTATCTTATAACAGAAGAAGAAAAAAACTAATTTTCTTATTAGGTCATGCATGACATTTCACTCTCGTTTATTTATCAATTTGAATGATGTCTCTTTCTAAAACATACAAACACTCTGTAATTTTGAAAATAAGTTTTACTGATACACAACCCAAAGAAAACAGGTATCCCCATTGTGAAATACTTAAGACTAAATTGTCTTCATATAATTATATCAGAGGGGATACCATATCCAATATCTAGTCTTTTACCTATAACCCATAAATGACCTGGATCATCCTCCCTCAACAGGTCATAACATCCTGTAGGTGTCCCTATTCACTCCCCTCACAGCATCCTCAGGTTCCCCCTAATTACAATATAGACATCTGACCCCTGAAAAGTTCACCGGATGATATAACTTTGTTACATTATCTTTTGTATGTCTGCAGGTAGTTGATAGATTGGTCAAAGCCACTGGTCATCTGCTGACCACTGTGTTGGGGTCACCTCAGCCACTAACCTGACCCCTACCAAGAGGTCATTATGTGATGTAATGAAGTATACACACAGGGTATATATTTAATTCAAAAGCCAACAGGAGTGGGGTTTAACTCAAAGGTCAATTTGAGCTCCATTATCATGGATGTAGGAAGTTAATTATGTGGCCACCAAGAGCTCATATTTTCAATCAGGCCATTATTTTTTGATGATTCATTTTTATGAAACCATCAAGACAGAGAGTTGCTGAAGGAGGAGTGGTGAAAAAAAAAAGAAAACATTTGGAAAAGCTATTTTTTATTTTGTTGGAAAGGGAAACAGAGAATGAAATGTTCGATTAAAATCTAGGAGGAAGTAAAAACACAATAAACTATGAAATTCCGAAAAAAATAAATAAATCATGTTTCCATTTTGTCGTAGGAGGGATAATTTTCAAAAAATAATGGCCTGAATGCAGTTTTTAAAACGGAAAGCAAATTGTTTTTGAACATTGCTAGTATATGTTGATTATATATTTTTAAACTGATGGAAAACGTAAAATATGAGTAGACATAATTACTATATGACGTTGCTGTCTGAAAAAACAAAAAAACACCACTTTTTGTCGTTCGATATTTAAAGTTCTGTTAAACACACAAAGTTCTGTAAAATCTATAAATGTTTACATATCATACTTTTTACGCCTTTTCGATATATCCTTATTTTACTGATTAAATGACCAAAGTTTTTAAAAATACCTATTTTCCAATAAGGTTATATTTCAATATCTTTGCAACCATCGATTTCACAATAGAAAGGTTTCTTGCAATTAATTCGGGCAGTAAAGGAATCTAAATAAATGCATAGATTCGTCATTAATACTTGATTAACATAAAAAAAGATGTGTTATTTTCATTTAATTTTCTTTTATGTGATAATGCCATTTATCAGTATTTGACAGAACTTTCAATTTCATGACTAAATTATTCGAAGATTTAAAAAAAAAAATTTGCTAATCACTTTGAGAAATGACAATTCAGGCACCCTACATCCAATCAGAAACTTGTATATTGGTCACGTGATTTGCATTAGCCAATCAATTGCCTAATAATTTTACCAGCGTCCAGCTGTACAGCCAACAATCACTTGGACATGTAGATAGTGTTTTATCAATCGGAATCAATGGACCTTATTACAGCCCCATAATCCAGACCAGCGTCCATATAAGGGGCGTACACAAGCCCAGCTAACCACTTATTAACAATAGAAAACATGTAACGTAGTCCAAGGGGTCGCCGGACATAGGCTATCCAAGGGCATTGTTGTATGGCAG
Organism: Cyrtodaria siliqua; assembly: GCA_037043455.1. NCBI lineage: Eukaryota > Metazoa > Mollusca > Bivalvia > Adapedonta > Hiatellidae > Cyrtodaria > Cyrtodaria siliqua. Next base: position 124,633 of record JAWPHD010004789.1, read on the forward strand.
GGACAAAAGTGATTTCATTTATATTGCTGCGGATTTTGTTACTGTCCACTTCCTTTGATACGCCAATTCACGGGAATTAGCACAATAAATTTTAATCCCAACTTTAAAAAGTTGAATGAATTTTAAATTAGTGAACATAAAATCTACGTTAGATTGTAAAGATTGAAGAAGATTAGCATTAAATGGCGCAATACATATAATTTCTGTCCAGATAATTAATGGCATCTGGTCAGGATTTTCAATGGTCAGTTTTGTGGCCCGAATACTTCGAGGAATAAAAAATCCACTATTTATTCAAATGATGTCCACTGGCTATTCATTTAAATTTTTTCGTCATTTTTTACAATTTAAATGCATTTTCACTTTTTTAAATGATTTTAATGATTTCTCGATTAAAGCGATGAGAGGACCATTTAATTGAATCATATCAAATGTTTGTTTCCTTTACATTTCTGTCCACACTTTCATTGATGGCCCCTAACCACCCACTTTCTGTCCTGCAGAGTTCTGTCCAATGATCAATCAAACCGTGATTATCACCCACTTTATTACCAGAATTATCTCTTTTTAAAGAAACTTTCAAAAAGGTCAATTTCAAACATGCTAAATATGCCCATGAAATGATGGATTTTTTCTGAATGCAAATATTTAACACCCTTATAACTTTAACCAAATTAAAATAAGTTTTATTAAATTTTTGCCACAAAACATTTTATCACCTACCTTCAAGGTATATTTTTACACCATAATGTCTCACTTTTAATGAACTTTTGTTTGTATAATATAAAATATATTAATGACTTCTTCCAGTGATTAATGCCTCTTCCATCTCTTTTATTCCCAATTATAAAAGAAATGAAATCCTCACCAAATACACTCACCTTCAACGGAACAATGAAGCAATTAGTGATGCATTAAATCTAACAGCTAAGTTCTATTTACATTATTCCTTTTATACCATAACAACAGAAAATCTACCAAACAAAGATAAACAATGGCCATAGAATTTAATTGTCTCCAGTTAAACACACATTCACCATCTGCCTTGTTGGAGGGAGCCCATGTACCTTTGACAATAAATATGTAATTAATAAGCAAATGGGACAGGTAGAAAATCAATATTAGGCAAATATTACATTTGATATACAGCAGCCTGCCATCACTGATAAGGGTATAATAAGTTACTGATACAGGCAGATGGAAAGTATAACTTCTGCAACATTTAGCAGGCTCTGGATTTAGTGCATTACATGGTCCGAGTATTAACTTTCATACCTCATCCAACCCCGTCTCCAAGAAGCGAAAACGGGGTTGGCTGCGATATGAAATAAAACCTTAATTTCGGCTTCAAAAAGTTTGTATATTGTAAAATTAAAACTAAAGGTAATTTCAAGCAGGTTATCGCATTTTCTCAGTAAAAAATGTTTTCAAACAAGTTTAAGTGTCAAAATATCTGCTAATATAAGCTTTCCCATCTCTTAATGGAATTTAGGCGAATCACGTAATGGTATAGTACTGAAAGTAGCAGACCGAACAAAGAAATTAAAACGGACCTTAAAAAAAATAAAAATAAAAATATATGTCTTTTCCAAAAATTTCTATTTTAATCACTGCAATTTTTTTGTGAGACTGTATCATTATTGATCACACACTCCCACCCTATACGACTATAATAGCCTCTGCGTCCATTGAAAACCCAGATCAGCCTGCGAGTTACAACCCCTTTGTCACATAAATGGAATGGCCTTAATTCAAAGAAAGAACGGTCCATTATATATATTAGGGGGTTAAGGGTTAATGCCTTAATGAAGTCTTATAAAGAATATCTTATTACAAGTCGACACTATGCTGACGTCAATCGATGGAACTTCTTGTAATCTTTTAGTTTAATCATATTTCTTTTAACATCGATTGCAAAACGTTTAGTTCTTGTAACTTATATTAATCACTCTGAACGGCTTCCTGGGTAGAAATGTGGATTAATTAATCTTTTGAAGTTGCATTTCTTGCACAGACTTCAGGAGGCCTTCATAATTTGTGTTTTAGTATATATATATATATCAACTGATAATGATCTCTCAGTAAATGACTCATAATATTCTATTTATCTATCCATATACGACCATTGTCAAGAACATTCACAGTAATTACTGTACAACATTATCTCAAGTTATTAAATATTTTAATTATCACCAGCATGACTTACTGATTTGCATTATTTCAAAGGGATGAAATAGATTATAACATTTTTTTGCGAATATGAAAGCCTTAATTCATCTGTCTATCGCCATTAAATGCACTGTTTCACATTTACCAGTGCCATAAAATGCATTAACCAAATGAGCTTTTCAATAATAAATAATTCAATGTAATATAAATTTTTAATTACAAACATTTTCGCTTCAGAACCCGATTATCCCTGAACAGATGAAACATTTTATATTTCGTAATATAAAGAACAACCAGTGAATCAACAGTCCCTTGAGACAGGGTGTATGTAAATGACTTTTTTTCCACCATCTGCTTACCTATTTAACAGTCATAGAGGGAATAAATGAAATAATGATAAAATCGCTGAATGTGTTGTGGCAATTCCATTACAATAAAGATACAATCTGCATTATTTTATCAGGGTAGATATATTTAAGTTGGAACAAAGATACCAGAGATTTATAGAACTGTAACCACCAATATAAATGGCACCGATAATGAAGCTTTGTTAATGGAAACAATGTGTTAATGATGATTATGCTGCCGGCAATACAAATGTTGATAAGTCTCAGAATTATATAACCCTTCTAGAAGAAGAATAAAAGATGTAAAAGAAGAGACAAATGTTGATACTTTTAATAAATACTGAAAGGTGGAAGTACTAAAGAAACACAAACGACGAAGAAAAGTCCCCGACTTGGTTTTATTGAGTCTGTTTATGAGAGGTAATATAAGGTGCAACACCCACAGTATTCTACTTTAAAGCCACAAAGATTCGACTTGCTGATAACAAATGACCAGTGATTAAGTATTTTATAACACTAAGTATTAGATCGGTTTATCGGTTGATGATGAAGATTATGGTGATGAGGATTATGAATATATACATGACAATTATGAAGATTGGTGATGAACATGATGATGAGGAAAATGACAGTGTTCACTTGTTTTACGAATATATTTATTTATGTTGTTACTGTGATGAAACAGAGGATGAATATGATGTTGATGATGAAGATGAAGCAAAGGATGAATATGATGTTGATGATGAAGCAAAGGATGAATATGATGTTGATGATGAAGATGATGATGAAGATGATAAATATGATGTTGATGATGAAGATGATGATGAAGATGATAAATATGATGTTGATGATGAAGATGAAGCAAAGGATGAATATGATGTTGATGATGAAGATGATGATGAAGATGATAAATATGATGTTGATGATGATGAAGATGATGAAGAGGATGAATATGATGTTGATGATGACAATGTTGATGATGAAAATTATGGAGATGATGATAAAAGACACTGATGATATAGGACATAAATATGTGGACAATTAGTATGGTAATGCTGCATGTTGAATGAATAAAACAAAATTATATATTCATGTCAGTGCTGAGTCCTTTTACCCTTTCGAAAGTGTAAATCTATCCTGACAACCTCAGAACAGCATCCATTCTAATTGATGATTTTATCTAATCTCATTTACCCAACAATGGCTGTCTCTTGAAATAAAATTCTCTTTTATGTTATACATCTATCTACAGTGCACCACAAAAGAGTAGAGTTTTTCTTGTCACATGAAACATCTAGTTTTTCCAATATAAAATAATCCGTCATACGATACTCAATGTTCCATGTTTAATTCATGAGCCGTTATAATTGATATACGTTGTAGTTTATATACGCAGTTACCAAGCCATAATGCAATACCAACATCATATCTACGCCGCATCGATTTCTCGTCTCATTTCAACACGTTAATTCCATTTTGATGACATAAAATAATGAAATACAATAAAATAGTAAAATAGATCTATCGTAATAATGGATAATGGGCATTGATCGCCGATCCAAATAAAGAACCATTAGGAATATAAATGTTATTGATTATATCATTAAACATACATCCTTACCTCTCAGTATATAGTAATTATGTTCAAACATTTTCATCTGGAATTATCTTCGCTAATTTTCTTTGTGTTTAATTGCAGAAAAATAGTGCTCATATGGTGTGCAAACATTGACACAGCATCAGTAGAAGAGATTTTGCGTTTACTTACTGTTTATGTTTGCTAACTAAATTGAGGCAGCCTCAGTAGAAGAGATTTTGCATTTATTTACTGTTTATCTTTGCCAACTAATTGAGACAGCCTCAGTAGAAGAGATTTTGCATTTATTTACTGTTTATCTTTGCCAACTAATTGAGACAGCCTCAGTAGAAGAGATTTTGCATTTACTTACTGTTTATGTTTGCTAATTAAATTGCCAACTAATTGAGACTGCCTCAGTAGAAGAGATTTTGCGTTTACTTACTGTTTATGTTTGCTAATTAAATTGCCAACTAATTGAGACAGCCTCAGTTGAAGAGATTTTGCATTTACTTACTGTTTATGTTTGCTAACTAAATTGCCAACTAATTGAGACAGCCTCAGTAGAAGAGATTTTGCATTTACTTACTGTTTATGTTTGTCAACTAGTTGACCAAAAATCAGATGATTTACTTTACATCATTTCAAATTTGAATTTGCCTTCCAAAACTACTGACCATATAATATCCAATGAACAACTTCTTCTGTTTTCAGAGAATTATTCTACTACTGCATGATCTGAAGTTGTTTTTGGGATAACTTCCGCTCTGAAGTTGTTTTTGGGATAACTTCCGCTGTTATGGAACTGAACTGAAGATGGTTTCAGGGACCACTACTACTGTTACAGCATAGAAAAGACATGAATTTGTCTCCTGTATTATTTAAGCTGATTTCTAGGATAACTTCTGGCATTATTGTATAGTTTGTTTGTATGGTGTTTTACGTCATTTTCAACACATGTAACTTATATATGACTTTTATATGTTTTTTTTGTGGTGGAGGCGCAGACCACCCACTTTTCCTGGACAGAACCAGTACTGTATACCTCTCACCATCTGTAAATCTCGCATTATTGTATAACTGATATGAATTGGGGTTTAAAGGCGCACCAACACATAAAAGGTTATATGGCACCTAACAGGAATGAACATGATGAATTAACTATTTTCAGGGATAATTTGTGCCATATAATCATTATCGATAGTTTCCCAATGTAAGTTTCATAATGCAATATTGTATCTTTAAAAACAAAAGAATTAAAAGCTCATGCTCATATACAGACAGAAAATAAATATATTAGTGTGGCAAAACCTACACGACGATTTATTATATACTTTCCAGGGAAACGGTGGTTTCATGATTAAAATAAAACCTTGTATGTTCATTGTTTATATTTCACATGTGAAATACCGAAAATGACGTAATGCCATTATTGACGTCATTGTTTTGGCACATTATGTTTTTGTGCATAAGTTTCAAGGTTGTGAGTATATAATAAATAGAATATTTGTTGGTTTGTCGTGTATAAACTAGTCGTGTAATGACACGCTTAACAAAAGGTCATGTGACAAGATATGTTTTAATGATCCCTGGGCATCCACTTCCTTTACAACACCCACTTCCTGTTAATTCATACGCTTTTTTTCCTACAATGACCGTAAATAATATAAAACGGTGGGAAAATCCAATTCACCCTTGTTAACTTGTATACAACATTTAACAAACACGATCAATCTGTCAGGATAGTCTACGAAACCCCTTGAAATTGATATCTTCACCCGCATTTCTTTATACATACATTCATGGTTTCATTTAACGTCTTTGATTGGCGTTAATTTCAACACCCTCTAGCGCGAAACTTTGTCACTGTTGCAACTGATCCCTTTGTTATCGTCTACATTCATTGTTCCCTATACAACACTCTTAAAATCTACAATGCACTCAACTCCGAAAGGCTTAACCAACATGACAGGCAACGCTAATTTCCACTGATGTCGATGCTGATTTTTAAATTCTAAGCTTTTGTATTCGTAAGAATCTTTTGTCGGGGGAGACAATGCGCAAACAAGATCTACAAACATACAGAAATTTACGCATTAATTTTACGATTAATTTAGAGACAGATGAAGTACAAGCAACCCATCATCATTGATGTTCAACGAGCCCTAATATCTTTTGACGTCTGCTACCGCGTTATCCCGAGGCCTCTTATAATCCTACAAAATCTATTATCATCTTATCATTAGCTGGTTCTTATCCATGTCTGTATAACAGTATTACAGTTAAATTACGTCCATGATTATGTTACATTTACTAATTTGTCCATCAATGCTTTTTTTGTCTTGAGCATGAACTTTGTCTTGGTTCTGAAGCTTTTAATTGAGTGTGACAATTATTACTTATAAATAGTGTTTTCTGGCTAACATAGCGTAAACTAAGTTTAATAACAAGAAATTCTACTGAACTAATGAAGCCATGCTTTGTCCAACCATGTATATCACTTTAATGTCATATGATTAGGCTGACAGTATGGATAGTGTATTTATTAACAGAAGTAAACATGTATTTATCATGCTAGCGGTATGTATATCACCACTAGCAGTAAGTATATCACACCAGCAGTATGTATATCACACCAGGAGTGTGTTTATCACTAGCATGATGTATACCACACCAGTAGTATGTATGTCACACCAGCAATATGTATATCACACCAGCAGTATGTATATCACACCAGCAATATGTATATCACATCTGACAGCAGTATGTATATCACACCAGCAGTATGTATGTCACACCATCAGTACTTATATCACACCAGCAGTATGTATATAACACCAGCAATATGTATATTATACAGCAGTATGTATATCTCACCAGAAGTATGTATATCTTACCAGGAGTATGTATGTCACACCAGAAGTATGTATATTTTACTAGCAGTATGTATGTCACACCAGAAGTATGTATATCTTACACGCAATATGTATATCACCCCAGCAGTATGTATATCACCCCAGCAAAATGTATATCATATCAGCAGTATGTAGTATCACATCAGCAGTATGTATGTCACACCATCAGTATGTATATCACACCAGCAGTATGTATATCACATCAGCAGTATGTATATCACAACAGCAGTATGTATGTCACACCATCAGTATGTATATCACACAAGCAATATGTATATCATACAGCAGTATGTATATCACACCAGAAGTATGTATATCTTACCAGCAGTATGTATGTCACACCAGAAGTATGTATATCTTACCAGAAGTATGCATATCTCATCAGCAGTATCCATCAATGGACTTGATCCATGTGTCATGGTAAATCCTCGGGTAAACATGCTACACTCTATTATAACAGGCGGTAAAAAAATCGTGCCTCAACCAGGTCTTGAACCCAGGGTCTCTGGTTTACCATACCAGCACTCTACCAACTGAGCTATCATTTATATCTGATATCATTTGTTCCGGTATTACTGAAATATCCAAACGCTTATCCATCAACGGACTATATCCAAGTGTCATGGTAAATTCTCTGGTAAACATGCTACATTCTATCAGAGCAACAGATAAACAGCGTATTTGCTTATATACCATATGAACAAGAGGTCAATGACCTTGAAGCTCTACTGGAAATTTTGCTAGGATCAATTAGACATCAAGAGCAACATTCGTGTGAAGTTTCATGAAAATCCGTCAAGTAGTTTCAGAGGAGTAGTCGCTACAAGTTTTTACTAAATAACTCTATGTAAACAAAGATGGCCGCTGGCAGCCATGTTTAACGTCGAATCAAAACGATTTTCGACAAGGACCAACATCATGTCTTTAGAAAAAGTCCCATATCAATACCACTTATAGTTTTCAATAAGTAGTCGCTACAAACTTGTTTTCTAAAATCTGTTTTTAGCCATGGTGGCCATCTTGAATTTCCGGCCGACCTGAAATTTTGCTAGGATCAATAAGACATCAAGAACAATTCCTGTGAAGTTTCATATCCGTCAAGTAGTTTCAGGGAGTAGTCGCTACAAATTTTTACTATATAACTCTATGTAAACAAAGAAGGCCCCTGGCAGCCATGTTTAATGTTGAATCAAAACGAAGGACCAACATCATGTCATGCTGATCATTTTAGGAAAAGTACCATATCAATATCACTTATAGTTTTCAATAAGTAGTCGTTACAAACTTGTTTTTTAAAAATCTATTTTTAGCCATGGTGACCATCTTGGATTTCACATCAAGGTGAATTTTTGCTAGGATCAACTAGACATCATGGGAATCATTCCCGTCAAGTTTCACGAAAATCCACCCAGTGGTTTCAGCCGCAAAAAAAATTATGGACAGACAGACGGACGGACGGACAATGGACACCGCACCACGGCATAAACTCTGCTGATCTTTGATCAGTAGAGCTAAAAATCATTGAAAACGCAATTAAAATCAAATCGAAGAGTGCCAAAATGCAAACAAAATAAGGAATACCCAAATCGAGGATGATCAATAACGTTCAGATGCATGACAATGTAGTTTCATAATAAATACAAGCATTCCTAACAAAATGATGACAAAGCTGAAGCTACAAAAAAGTACAGAAATACTATTTTAAATCACTGATGGCAACAAATGTACATGTTTGTTTTTTGCACTATTTAAAAGAATATTGTATGACACTGTTAGAACATTTTCAGTAATTTGAGATTGATAGTGAGTTTTATTGGACATTTTTTACTAGTCAATGCAACAATGAATTGAATTGAATGTTGTTTAACGGTTCATCAACACAGTATAGGTTATTTAGAGCCGCCCCAGAGTGTGGGGAAAGATACATAGGAATCCGGGAACCTTGCCCTACTCTTATTATCGCCTAGATTCCTCGGAGGATAGACCGATACACGGGACCGACCAGTTTACGTCCCCATCCGACGGACGAGGCTAAGGGAAAGTGTCTTGCCCAAGAACACACTGACGAAACTCAGTGGCATCACGGAGGATTGAACCCGGGGCCTCCTGTTACAAATCTGCCGCGCTACCGATGCGCCACACCAGCCCCAATGCAACAATGAATAAGAAAGCAACGATTCACACTGGCAGTCAAACTGATTTGATATAAACAAGATTTCCATTGTTAAAATGGGGTATCTGGCAAAACTTATTTTAAAGTAGCTAAAATAATAACACCAGGCCTGGAATTCACCAACCATTCTTGAGAATATTCTTAGACTTAAGCCCAACACAGACATATTAATAAACAGATAGGAAACTTCCTATCTTAACCAATGAAGTAACCAAAATATCACATGGCACCTTAACTTTTCCTTCTATCTTCTCTCTCAACTATTCACCGATTTTGATGAGAATACATCCAAAAGATTCATAGTGAATAGAAAAATGCTATTATAATAATTTATGTTTATTTTCAAAATAAGAAATTGTATAAAAAAATGTTTAAAGTTTTAAATGTCATAATTTTTCGCTTTTCTCTTAAAAATCAATGTTTTGACATAGTCAAGTTTCCATCAAACTCCTTTTTTGCTCTCACTGTAAGAGAAAACAAAATACTATCATTGGAAAGAAAATTAAATTTGTGATGGTATTTGACTTGAATGAAACTTGTATCTATAAAACTCTTCATGATATGTGTGTTTAAAGTTGGGAAATATTTTGTGAAATTTTCGAACTGTGCCACTTGAAATTTACACAATTTTCATAGAGTCCAATCTATTTGTTATTAGGTCTGTGTTGAGGTTGAGTCTAAGAATATTCTCAAGAATGGTTGGTGAATTCCAGGCCTGTAGTCAACTGAGTCTAATGTGTACTTGCATCGCTTTAAATATGTAATACCCAGAAAATGAACGATAGTACACATAGCTAAGAAACAAATTTATCGACAATACCCAATTCAATTTGGCCAATACCCAATTAAAACCGAAACTATATGGGGGTAATACCCAATTACCTCTCAAAGTATATCTGTTGCTCTGTTCTATTATAACTGGTGGTGAAAAAATCGTGCCTCAACTAGGTCTTGAACCCAGTATGGTTTACCATACCAGTGACAACCAACTGAGCTACCAGGAACATAGGGTTAGGAATTGATTATTCACTATTTACCTGTATCCTGTTACACTATTTACATATTTGTTTGAAATACTAAACATATTATTAATTGTATTTACTTATTTATCTATAGCCTGATATCCATCAGCTGGTCTTTTATTCGTGCTATCTGCTGTTGTTGTTTTATTAAACCATTTTTCTAGTCATTACATGTGGACTCCTCCTTTTAGATCCTAGAATAATATTCCAATTAAATTTACACTGGTGCTGACAAATATAAGATAGGGGTGATAGTAACCCCCTGCCAATAGTAAACCATTTCCCCACTCACAATATTAATAGATATCAAATAAATCACTAGCTCTCCACAAACAGATGTACAGGGACCCAAAGGAGACAATGAACAAAATGACAGCACCAGAAAATCAAATTTCTAAATCTCCAAACGTTTTTATAAGTCCATTTATTTCCAATGACATTTGTTTTCTGACAGATTTATTTAATGTAAAATCCCCAGATTATTATGAAAATGTTTTACCAGGCTGATGGTGTCTTGAGATGTTTTAGAAAACTTCTGAAATTGGTGTACAGCAACACAAAGGCAACACAAAGGCTTGGAAAGCAATATCTAGATGTTTGGGTCCTAATTTAATCTACATTATTGATTAACCCTTAACTCGCTACATATATATAAAGGACTGTTCTTTCTTTGAATTAAGAACATTCCATTTATGTGACAAAGGTGTTTTGGGGAAAATGACTGATCAGCAGCCAGACATTGTAAACCCGGATCAGCCTGCGAGTTACATGCATAATCTTGATATTTTTTAAACTCCCAGTATGTTTTTTTTTTTTACAAAACTGAATTGCATAGTTACAAATTATTATTAGCAATTATTTTAAAGGGACCCCCAGTAATCTTGATTTTTTAAAAACTCACAGCATCCCCTTAGCTTTCCTACTTAACATGCATTTGTTCAATTATTAATTATTAGAACAGTTTGTTTTTCATATTACTTAATTACTATATATTTACATATTACTAACTATATATTATATTGCACCAATTATAAAAAATTGGTAGAATAAACGAAGACAATGAAATCTCAAATTTTTATTTAATTATGTGTAAGCAATTTTAAATTAAAATAATACAAGAATAATAAATCGAGGTGCTAATTTTAATGCTTGATATAAAACTCAAGATTGCCGTGTGTCCCTTTAATAGTTATAGTTCTAATGAAATGATTTTTTTTCAAATTGACTATTGCACCAACAATTTGTTAAACCTATAATTACACTAATGAAACCTTGAAACCCCAAAATGTTATAACCTTTTTTTAATTATATGCAAACAAAAGCATACTGGATTAATAAACTAAGCTGTAATATTAATGCTTGAATTGCTGTTCCTTTAAGATTGCTTTTTGATAGAATGAAAAGATGAATGAATGTTTCATAATATTATAAATACAACATAAAACAAACTATTTAATAAAATTATAAATGGAATTTAAAGTAGACAGTAATAAAAGACAATTCTTAAAAAAGAGCAATTAAACAATTTACGATAAGATAGTTGGTGGTAATAGGTATTGAATAAGAAAAATGGAAGCTACGAAACAAATTCAGTTTGTGAAATAACTACAAGACAGACTGATAAAATTTAGAGTGAAATTATCATAAAGTCATCACGACCAAAGACAAACAAAATTATTGAAAACCAGTAAACAAAGAAATGTCATATTTATGAAATAAACATAAATGTTCAAACACTTCAAAGAAAGAAGAAAAAACAAGAACATTTCAAAAATATTGAAAGCAAAAATTCTAACAATATCAAGAAGAAACACTACAAAGAAGATGAAAAAACCTATATAGATACATCAATGAACAATTCCTATATTTATACAATTTTTATATTTTTTAAGCAATTAAATTCATAAAAATAACAATTATGCACTGAACAAATTTAATGTGGTGTAAAAATAACTGTCATTTACATTAAGATACAACAAATCGTCAAGGGAACAATAAATCAATTAAAATTGTCTTTTAAAATAATTAAACAGCAATGTTAAATCCTCAAGAGAAAAATTTAAATAAATACCTACAGAATTCATCCTGAAACGTAATCTTCGAAGAAAAGACGAGCCACGAAATCCAGATCCTAATGCTGTCCTGCCACTATTTGCCGGCACATAAATCCAGCCAATCAATAGAGTTATAGTGCCATAGATGCATTTAATGTGTCACGAGTATATTTGATACATAAATCATATGTATTAATGTCATTTCTAGACGGCCCGTAATAATTCAGAGCTGTTCAATTAATAGGACTCTCAAAATGATTTCTATTTATTACACAAAGGTTCTCCCCAGTTCCATTCGGCGAATAATAATTAAGTTTCCGAAAGAATATACTTCAACGTCTCTTTCTAGGTAATTTTCTCTGTTTCCATTTGTTTGTCATCTATTTTAAGAACTACAGCATGTCGTATTAGTGGAATTAAACACCAAATCTACTTATTCCTTGATAATTACAAAATTCAATATAATTCTGTCTCCCACACAAGAGCTTTTAAAAGGCATCAATGCTATAGAAGTTCTATCGTTCTTTAAGTTTCTATTCAAATAAAAAAGACTCTGACCACCTCTCATTTGCCACTATATTCCATATGACAGCTTGACTTTTACAGCTGAGGTATAATGTCAATTTCTCCTCACCATGGTTATATTTTAATGGCCAGCCCCCTATTAAACTCAGTTGGTATATTATTTACATACATATGGCAAACTGAACAATGTCATCAAAAAAAGAGCAGGTGGTCGATGAGTAGCAGGAGTCATAAACCATGTAAAACAAACCCAGTCAAAGCCCTGCGAATCAGTTTCAACCAATCAGTGATAAGCTAACATGTGACCAAGTTCTTTCATCTGACAACCCATAGGTATTGATTTAAATTCTAAGGAATATTAACTGAAGTCAGTGTAAAGAAAAACAGGATCAGCCAGCCAAGCGTAACTGAGTTTGCAGTATACTTTATACGGAGTTAATGAGGCGTCGACACTATTACCTACAGTTATATACAATTATCTAACATTTATCCCTGTATTACACTAATGTAAGACAGTCTGGTCCTGATAACATCAACTGTGTGCTTAGTCTATGATCAATTTTATTTCAACAATAGAGACATAAAGGTTTTATCAATATTGATTTACCGTGTGTTCAACCAAACACCTGCCACTTAAGAAAGTCTAAATTGTCTCCCCTGATAACCTGAGTGATGGAGTCCTGCCCCAGGCATGAAAAGCGTGCCACTGTGGTTTCTATTAATAAAGTTAATAATAATAAATGCTTTATCCCTGGTTAGAGTGATAAAATCAAATCGAGATGGCCCCCAGAAAAGTGATAAATCTGGGCTGTAATTAATAGGTATTTTTTTGGTTAATTTAAGGAAGATTTGTCACAATTAAAAAATCATAAACAATAGATTAAAGCTATGATCAAAGGATAGAAAAAAACAACAATTTAAAGGTTTTAGTATATTAAATTGTTTTAATAGTACAAAATGTATGTAACCTTAAGCAGTACTTAACTACAGTGTAGATGGAAGGACGCAGAGACAGATGGTGAACACACATACTATCAAATGGCATTTTATAGCATTTTTTTTTATATATTTTTTAGCCATTGATTTATTTTAGCCACCTAACAGTGGTCTCATCTTTTCGTCTAACTGATTTTTGATATGTAAATCACCCAATCCCCACCCCAATTCATTTGTGCAGACAGACAGACGGTAGATAATGGATTAATGGATAATCAAATTAATGGATTTTAATCTTTTTTAAAAGATTCAGTCTGACAATACAATAGCTGAACCCTTTTCCCCACTTTACAATAAACCCAATTAAATCAACCAATCAAGCCTATTCGCTACTTATTCTCTAAACTGCACATGTACATTAAATATGGCAAAAGTTCTATTGTTGTAACTCAAGCAGAATTAATTACTAGTGGGTGACTCATGGACTCGTAGACAAAATAATCCGAGTCATGATGCCTCAAGTCTATATTTACCCAGGGCCCATTGTTCCCTTTACGCTATATTCGCAAGGAATCATGGGATACATCATTTACCATATATGGAAATAGCTACTCTAAGTGTAGTACAATCATAGACCTATCATAACGCTCGGTGAACAAGGCGTGAAATCAATGGGTGTTTAAATTGCAACAAATCAGACTCAGCAGCAAACGGGAGAAGAGCTATCGTAAATTGAACGATTGAATCGATAGCGTCGTATCACGCTCATTGTGCGAATATTGGATAATTGGCTATTGCAATGAACGATATAACTTAAGAATATTGAACAGATTCGACTGTACATCATCTCTACAATGGGTTAGATATCAGGAAAAATACATTAGCATTTAAATCAGTTACTATAGCAATACAATGGGCTACAAACTCGCCAGATAATATCTCATTAATATTTACACATTGAAAGGGGCCATGAAAAGGGGAAAAGTTTGAATTATTAGTTGTTGTTTTTTATCAGAAATAGAATAAATTTACAAAACTTTATAATCAAGAAATATTGAATTTTGAATTTTAAAAGATCATAATCTCTAGATTTTGCTTTTAATCAAAGTTTAGTTTAACAGTGATAACATATTCATTATCAGTTGATTTATATTTAAAAGTAATGCTGCATTTTAAATTAAATCTCTTTGTGTACATTGCACATTATTTTTAGTGTCATTAATTATTAAAGAGAACATCCAGACTCCCTGGCTTTCTTCAGTGCTTAACAATATCCTATCTATAGTCCCATTGGGCAATCTACACAGGTACATAAAGGGCCTAAATACCTTGAATTAGGTATGCAACATCATTTAACGTCAAAGAGGCTAGAAACAAAATATTTCAATGTCGCGGAAATAAAAACTGGTATTTATATTCGTCTTTGTATATTTTTTTTCCTAATATTTTTTCATTAATTTTAAACTTATTAAATTTTATTTACATATTTAAATTGTGTGGGAAAAGTAGCACAGAAAAAACGTTGTAAGACTAAGATTTTGGCAGAGTATACAGATCTGGTATCACCCAGTTGATAGCATGGTAGACTTGAAATCCGGAATTCAAGTCTCATCACCACCACTGAGATTGGCAGGTGTGTGTTTTTGTGCAGGACGCTTTCCATTAGCCTTGTCCTGAGGATGGTGACGTAAACTGGGCGGTGCCTCGTCCTGAGGATGGGGACGTAAACTGGGCGGTGCCTCGTCCTGAGGATGGGGACGTAAACTGGGCGGTGCCTCGAATTGGAGTCCGTCCTCTGAGCATGTTAAAGAACCACAGGAATCTATTTGTTAGAGTAGGGCACGGTTCCTGGATTCCTATATATCCTTCCTTTCTCTTTGGGGCAGCTCTTAATAACTTATAGTGTGTTCATGAGCCGTTAAACAACATTCAATTCAATTCAATTGGCTGGGATAAATCGGTCGGAGATAATGAAGCTATATCTGAATCCGACGATTAATTCTCTTCATCTAAAATTTTACATTTTCTCGCTCGAAAAAGGATGAAGCTAAATCAGACATCTTTTTTATAGCGTGTGTAAAATAAAAAAAGGAAATCTTATCATGCACTATTTATGTACCCTTAATTATTACGATACAGTAGTGGAACCAACTTCAACAACCGGGGTCTATCGGTGCAGATGTAATTAAGGGCAAGTAAAGTACTGTATTGTAATTATAATTAGAAAATCAATCAGTACACACTGTTATGAAAAATTCATAAATCAAATTATAAAGTACTCGGAAAGAAAAGACGTGGGATCATTATTTCCACAAATAGATAAAATCACGTTCGGAAGTTTTCACAAGATTTATTTAAACAATACAGCATCCGACATAGAAAAGAGAAATATTACATCATTTAACCCTTAACCCGCTATACTTTATAGCATGAACATAATAGCCTTTGCGTCCATTGTAAACCCAGATCACTCGCGGGCTGATCAGGGTTTACAATGTCCATCTGCTGATCAATCATTTTCCACAAAACACCCCTTTGCCACATAAATGGAATGGTGTTAATTCAAAGAAACAGTCTTTGAATTATTTTTTTTGTGTCACTAGCCTGAATTCTTATATACTCAATGAAAACCCGTACATTTTCCTTTAGCCCGACTACAGCAAATTAAATTCCAAGACTGCAAAGAAAGAACAGTCCATTAAATATATGTGGCGGGTTAAGGGTTAAAAGCATATGTATACTGGAGTCAAACTTGCTCAAGTGAACCCCTCTCAATTAAGAGACCACCTGTTTTAAGAGACTATCATTTGAGGTTCCAATTGTTTTGCTTTATGTTACCTCTTAGCCCGCTATGAATGTATAATGGACTGTCCTTTCTTTAAATTTAGAACATTCCATTTATGTTACAAAGGGGATTTTTGGTTAAATGACTGATGAGCAGCCAGACAGTGTAAACCCTGATCAGCCTGCTTACTCGCAGACTGATCTGGGTTTACACTGGCTGCAAAGGCTGTTGTAGTCGCCAAAAGCTGCGGCTCAGAGTTAAAATGATAACCTGTATAAATACAGAGATCACCTGAATATAGATACAGAGTTGACTGTACAAGTCTATATCTTCGTCTTCGAAATATAACAAAACATATGAGTATTGCGGTATTACATTGCATTTAAAACGTGTATGGATCATACTGGGACAGCAACCCCAGATGGAAATGAGATAAGAATGAAAAATCCCATCAGACTTTCATCCACCAAGGCTCGAGGCCATGCCAGGCAGAGGTCTGCAGCTCTAAAGGCAATATTAAAGCATTCTCTACTGAGCCACTCACTCCTATCTTCGTCTACTACATAATTTTATATAACATCAACATGGAGCAAGAATAATGGCCATGCACTGCCTGGAGTCCCCAGCTGATATCCTTGCAGAGTAGAAAATCCCCCAAATGCTCATTGAAGGTCTTTATTATGACCCCTGAGTTGTTTCAGGTGCCACTTGAGTCAGGTGGCAGAAAACAAACAATGATAGTGGCTGCTCCAGCTTAATGGAGTGTCTACAATAGAATTTACAGCAACTCTGCCTTTCTGCAGGTGAGAAGGTTCCATATGTTCCTATTTTCTTATTTTATTTTCCATGTAAATAGAGGCATGTACCATTACTTTTGGCGTCATTACCATTTTGTGTAGGTGTGCAGTAAGACCAGATTCAACTATAAAAAAAAACAACACTCAACAATAGTTACTGAGTTTACTGACATATCTTCACCATTCAATCACAATTAACTGTATTGTAGGGAATTGTAGGGAATTTAATGGTTTAGTAAAAATAATTGGGCCTCATGTTCATTTATATACATTTCAGAAAACCATTATCTGAAAATGGCAAACAAAATGACAGTGAATATGGGGCAAATCAGGTGCAGCAACACACCAGCACCAGATCAACCTACATACTCATCTAGAAAAGTCCAGACTCTATTGTGCCCATCGCGTCAGGGTTACCTCGACGTGTTACTTGGCGGACGGACTCTAAACCTCCGAACGACACAAACACACCCGGCAAATCAGGTGAAGATGCAATAAGAGTGTGCACAAATTGTATAATAGTAACATATTATATACCATAGTTTTTTTTTTTAAATGATGAGGAAATATCTTTGTCAACATAAAAATAAATCTTCGCAAAAAGGAAAAAGGAAAAGACGAGACAAAAATAATAATTTAGAAATAGAGAAAAAAGAAAAGACAAAGACAGAAAAGACTATTACACTTGAAAAGTGCATAAACGAACATCATAAATAATTAAAGGTATGTGAGTATATTCCCACAAACACAATATGACCTCAAAGATAGATTTAAAAGAAAGGAGAGCAGACGTGTGCCATTATTTATTTATATAATGAGTAACACAAGCTCTTTACTAACACTGTAAACAAGCACAGAGCAAACTGCGTAATAAATCACATGCTTGTAGCAATGTTCAGTAGTATATAATTATAAGGCCTTAAAAAAAACAGTGATGTTTCCCGTTACATGCCCAAAAAAAGGGGGGTCGGTAGGTCTTTTTTTTATTTTTTCTGTTAAGACCTCAATACCGGCTAGTGTGTTTTAATTATATATAACACCAGGGTTAAAGACTTTCAGTTGACTGTTGCATAAAAGTCTATTGTTTGTGTTGTACATAGAGAGCTGCAGCTACAGATACTCAGACGTCATAAAATATTAAGGATTCCGGGGAAAACTCCCAAATTCCTACCCCAAATCATCTTGGTGTAACTGTAGAGTGCATTGCGGTCTACAGTAGCTTAGGTAACAATACGTGATATTTGCAATAGGTCATTCTGCTTCTCGCAATTGCGCTTAATTTTGATTGGAAGTTTAAAAATAGAGGTATCACGTGATATGTATTCCTGGGAAACCCCTTCCAAAAATAGTATATTTTCATCCATTTAAATCTTCCAAATCGTATAACAGCATTCATCTGTCTTAGTTTTAAAATAATATTTAACCTTCGAAATTTCAGACAAACATAATATTTGTAAGAATCAAGCTATAATGGCTAGGCGAAATATGCTTTAAAAAAAAAGAACATGATAATGATAATATTGAATGCAAATGGCGGACATTTTTTATAATCCGCAAATGTGGGTTACAGGTAAAACGTGAGTATAACACAATATTCAATCGATTTTGAATTTATTTCTTCGCAAAAAGTAAATTAATACATTTATCTTGAGATTTTGGACTTTGTATGCTATAAGCGAACTTCAAATCGACAACTTTCAATCCCAAAAATACGTATGCATTGAAAAGCGAAAACGGTCATTGCTTAGCGACGGGACCGCTATAAAAAAAGAAAGAAATTACCATTATAAAATCACGGTCGGTTGGGTAACAGACAACCTTTTTTTTAAGGCCTAAGTAGGGGTCAAAAAGACATATCGGACCATTTGCAGGGGAGACCATCCTGGAGACTGGATAGATCACCTGTGTACAGACAAGTATTATACCTTATATAATTATGATCCCTGTAGGCACTGAAAATATGTACATCAGACCTTAGGCAGGGGACACCACCCATGTACAGACAAGGATTACCCTGTAACTAGTCCCTTTTGACAAGGGCAGACAACCGTATATGATCCCTGAAGACATTGAAAATACATATATAAGACCATAAGCAGGGGAGACCACCCAATATCAAGTCCCTGAAGACAGGGGAGATCACCCATGTACAGACAAGGATTACCCTATGTGTGTCCCTGGAGAGAAGGGGAGACAACCCTATATTACATTTTGAAAATATAGCTATTGGACCATAGGCAAGGCAGACCACCCACCCAATATCAAGTCCCTGAAGACAGGGGAGATCACTCATGTACAGACAAGGATTACCCTATGCATGTACCTGGAGACAAGGGGAGACAACCCTATATACGATCCCTGTCAACATTTTGAAAATACAGATATTGGACCATTAAGGCAAGGCAGACCACCCACCCAATATCCAGTCCCTGAAGACAGGGGAGATCACTCATGTACAAACAAGGATTACCCTATGCATGTACCTGGAGACAACCCTATATACGATCCCTGTCGACATTTTGAAAATACAGATATTGGATCATAGGCAGGGGAGACCACCCACCCAATATCCCGTCCCTGAAGACAGGGGAGATCACTCATGTACAGACAAGGATTACTCTATGCATGTACCTGGAGACAAGGGGAGACAACCCTATATACGATCCCTGTAGACATTTTGAAAACACAGATATTGGATCATAGGCAGGGGAGACCACCCACCCAATATCAAGTCCCTGAAGACAGGGGAGACCACTTGCTAAAAGACGACAAATTGTGAGGAGTAAACGCGGCACTACTGCAACTTTAGAGATACAACAGTTTCGCTTACTCCCTTGAAATACTGTACATCCATTTTTTCATCAACCACAAAAACATTTTAGAAGGGTGACAGAAAGTCTTTTTTTCTTTTCTAAAGTGACGGCAGGTAAGAAAAAAATGACTGCTGCAACAAAGACACTTCAGTTCAATACTGACAGCAATGACAATTAAAGAGTTCACAAATTGTTCACAGTAGCAAATTTTAATTGTTCCATAAAGCATTAGAAACTATGTCTTTTACAGGAAGGCCAAACAATAAATATAACAGCCAGAGAAAATAGGACTGAATTACAGGTTTAATTTCTCGTTATTTATTTAAAAAAAAATGTTTTTGTGTTTTTGGTTACATACCACCCCACCTACCCCAAATAGAACGGTGTGGGTTTGGCAGTTTAAAATAGGGGCAGACAATAAATAAGTGGAAACACACATATATTTTGTTTTGCCTAATATTATCACATGTATATACCGTATTTCCTTTTATGATATCCATCTTGAAAACTGTACACAAACTCATGAAAACACACCTGGCATATAACTGTCACTACTAAATGCAAAACAATTTGCCACTGTTTAAAACAAGTGCCGTCTGCTCCACTACTGCAGCCAGCTTACCAATGACAGTTACATCTGGTCAATGTAAGAAGAATGACTTATCTCAAGAGTGAATCAGTTTTTTCTATACATATCTGTCTGTGATCGGTCTTACTCACAGAGTTTAAGTCATCGCGGTCTGCCGTTTGTCTTGGAATTGTCTCATAATGAAAATCTTTAGTCATTATTTAGTCATTCAAGGAACAATTGTTGGCTGTAAAATAATGCATTGGGCAGGGGGGTTTGGACAGTCTTATTTTAGTAAGTTTTTTTTTCAATTGCACTTTTAAAGCAACATAATACTGGTTCTCATTCATATATGGAATCAATTATAATCATGATCATCAGCAGCAGCAGCAACAGCCACAACATACATTTCAGGCCACCATCATCTTTATTATACTGATACACCACTATCACAACAGTTACTACCACTTTCAACAACCACAACTTCCTCCTCATCATTATCAGCAACAGGAACCGCCATACATTCAATATTAAGAACAAATTCACCACCATCATTTAGACCACCATAAACAACAACTTTATTCAAATTCTCATTAAGTAGCAGTAGCTAGAGCAATATCAGCATCAGATGTAGAAGCATCATCATCATCATCATCAGTAGCAGAATCAGCAGCAGTAGTAAAATCTGCAGATTTGCAGTAGCAGCAGAAGCATCATCATCAGCAGCAGTAGGAGCAGAAGCATCATCATCAGCAGCATCATCATCAGCAGCAGAAGCATCATCATCAGCAGCAGCTTTTCTTGTCAGTTTATTTTACATGCCTGATCCTCAGGGACTGTTGCCTGATAGCAGGTGTCACAGATTCAGTTGTCACTTTGGGAAATTTGATTATTGGTGTTAAAAAGTAGAGAACTGTAACTTAGATACCCTGCTTCCAGTATCTTTAAACACATTACAGTCACACATTTTAATCCCTTGAAAGTTTAACTTTCTATCTCTAAGTAATGCAATAGAAATGCAGTAAAACAGAAAACTTGTTAAATGGTTGTTTTTAAAACTTTCACTAATTAGCGTGCTAAATGGTTGAGTGTTAAATGCCAGGTACCAATCAACATATCCTTTTGCATGTATTTAATGGATGTATACAGGAGCTTTTATAAAGCATTTTACAAAACGCTGATGCATGAATGCGTCTTTTCAAGTTAACAAATGGTAAACGCATTTGCTGGTAGATAAAAGTCAAAATAAATAGACGTTGGCATTTTATCTATAATATGGCATTGTATCTATAATAATACAGACTCGAATCACATCATTTTGAATCTTCTATGCTCCTCAAAATAATTTAAAGACCATCCCTTCTTTATTTCAGTAAGATTTTAAGTTTGCATCATTGCACAAGTTTAAATACACATTACATTCCAAAAGTGGAAACTGTTTCTGTATTCTTTAGGAACATTTTATACCAAAAAATCAATAATTGAAAAATGAGATATTGAAATTTCAATAAAATGCTTCTTATCACCCAAAAATGTTATTTCGTATAATTTTCATGACTAATGATTCCTTAAAGAAAATGTAGTGACACAGCCAATTCTGCTATTGAGAAGTCTGAAAAACTTAGAAAAGGGTTGAAGAATTAGCAAAATCGGATGATAAACAAAAAAGATATGATCATTTGAAGGTTCTTTTAAAACAGATATGGGAGCCGCCATTTTGAGAACTATGATGTCATAGTTCTAAATTGCCATATATGAAATACTGATAAATTTCATTTAAAAAAGAAGATCACTGCAAATGAATGCAAAATCATTTACCTGTCATATAAAGCATTATTGCCATTAAGTATACATATTTTTCATACTGTTGCTGTCATTTTACCCCTATACATCAGTAAATTTTCATACTGATAAATATGCCATATATGGTCGTTAGAACCGTGATGTCATAGCTCTCAAAATGGCGGCTTCCTTCAAATGATCATATCTTAGAATTCCCAAGACTAATGATGGTGTGGACTTTGTCGCTGCATTCCCTTTAACAAACACCATTTCTTTAGATTTAATCTACAGATAAGCATGCAGTGCCAAATATGCATCTAGGTCTTGAAAATTTACTTCATTTTGGATGGGATAAAAATTCTGTTCAGTGTGTGCATTTAAACTGTCAAAGGTTAGTAAATTTCAGGGAAAATTAAAATTTCGCGTCCATTGGTAGTGATTAAAAGTAATGAATAAATGGACGAAAAATATTAAAACTTTTAGTATTGTTGTTTTGGGGCAAAAATCTCGGACTCTTTTTTAATTAACAGAACAATGAATATCAACATTTTATTCTTTTATCTAATGCAAAAGACCCGACAATGTCCGGGGCACTGAAGACCCGACAATGTCCGGAGCATTACATCGCTTACACAGAATAACCGTTTGAAAATGGTATGTAGTCAATTTCACTGGTAAGCATATTGGAAAATATTATTGCAGTCTTTAAATTATTTTGAGGGGTATATATAAGGTGAATCTAGGACAAAGTCAATTTTTAATATTCTACCATATTTCCTCTAATAGTAGAGCCCGGGTGCTATTACCCAAAACACTCCTTTGTCACATAAATGGAATGGTCTTAATGCAAAGAAAGAACAGTCCATTAAATATATGAAGCGGGTTAGAGGGTTAAAAAGGTAGGGGAAATGGGGTATATATTCAGGGCTTTTTATGAGAAAATTGGAAAAGGCCTAGGCCTGCTGATTTTGGGAAAAACAAGCATGAGATTGTCAAAAATAATTGTAACGATGGCAGGTAACTATTGAAAGCTATACAAGGACTCTCAAGTTTTTGCTTTTTTTAAAATTCAGCAGACTACAAAAAGCTAAGAAAACAACCAACAACATGAACAACTAAACTTTGTTCTATTACAATAGAAGCTACACAATCAGGCAACAATAAAATCCAACATCACTGAACTTTTCCTCGTTTCCGCAAATTGCGAAAACGTTAACCTACATTCGTGGGCGATGCTGCTGCGTGAACCTTGTAATAAACATGTACAAAGCTTTCCAAAATTTAGATGCATTCTAGGCGCATTCAGCATCCTGCTTGTCATAAATTGACAAAATTGCAGGCCTGCTCCTCATTCATCAATTAGCATCCAAAGATTGCCTCGCTTTTATTAGTTGCATCACGATAAATCACCATTATGCAACATTATCAAAAGCATGTATAAAATATTCATTATTCAATTTTGTTTACTGTTTGATATGCAATGCAAGAGTTTTTTTAAGAAGGACTTGAGGGGATCTGGTTGTCGTTTTGTTCCCTGGTCTTCATTATGTGGTCCGAGTATTAACTTTCATACCCCACCCAACCCCTTCTCCAAGAAGCGAAAATGGGGTTGGCTCGGATATGAAATAAAACCCTGATTTCGGCTTAACAAGTTTTCATATTGTAAATTAAAACATTTTATAGATAATTTTAAACAGGTTCGCGCATTTATTCATTAAATAATGTTTTATTGTCGAAATATCCGTTATAATATTAGCTTTCCCATCGCTTAATGGAATTAAGGCGGGACCTCGTAATGTTTACTGACAGATAATTTGCTATTTTAAAACACTGTGATAAATCCTGTATTCGTTTCACAAGTCACAGCTTCAAAAAAACATAACACATTAAGAAAACCCCTTGAATGTTTGAAAATAAATCGCTTTAATTATTAATTTGCCATCATATACTTACTATTTGACCACATAATTTATTTAAACTTTACTTCCATCACAAAACAATTCTTTTCATAGACTATTAGTCCACATGAATTATTATTTATGATTTATAATGCAAAAAAAAACTCAACCAGTGAGTTTTCAAAACTGAACTGTTTTATAAACAAAATAACTTAAAACCAAACAGAATGCACAACACCCACTTTAATACATTTGCACAATATTAATAAAACTGAAACACATTACAATGGTTTTATATTTGATTTTATTGAACCCCATAATTCTTTCCGATTGCATCCAATCTGTGCTTTCACAAACAATCGAGTGATTATTTATTTAACTACATATACATTTTAAAATATAACATAACATAACATAATTGTATTCAGTATTAAACCACACTACAATAGTTTATAGCCTACATATAAATGTGAAAATACAAAAGTCTGTCGCTCCCTTTCGTGGTGACTTATATCCGTCATCAATATATAATACGTTTTACTAGGAAGGAAAGCAAATATGTATGTTTTATATTAACAACACTTCTTTTTATATACTGACAATTACAACATATCGTTATCAATTCCAGTTCATTATTAAATAGCATTAGCCATAAATGTGTATCACGCACACACAAAAATATGTCAAGTTCACCCACTTTCGGCATGCATGCATATATATGTATATTAGTTATTTTGAACGAGTTTTTTAAAGGCATAATATAAATATTTACTTAATTGTTCCAAATTATGTTTTGACAAATGTATGCTTTGACATAAGAGAGTCTAATTTATTAAGTGTTGGCCATATGCAGAAATAACTAGGCAGAATATATATCTTAGTAAAACGGGCACACAAGCAGAAAATGGTACTCATTCTCAATAACTTGCATATTGCAAAAAATATGTAAGTGTCAAGTTTTAAATAAATGGACAATTAATCATTGTTAATATCTCTCGTATCCTTATCATTCCCCAGGATCCCTCAATTATTCAAGCATTTTATACCGATCCATAATGCATGAATAAATGACACAAATTGGTAACAACGTTTTGCATAGTATATAGACTTTCCCAGTCTTATATTATTACGGGATATTCTGCAATTGAGACTACGGTACTGACGAGTACTAATTGTAAGAAACTAGTTTAACTGAAGTCAAGCCATTGTAAACACGTATCAACCTTCAAAATTGTCTAAAAGAAAACGATACTTTTTGCAAACTGTTCACAGACTATATCATAACCCTGCTAAAGTGTTATATATCATCTATTTATATATATTTTGACCACTTACATCAGCGCTGTAGATAATTGTTGATTGCAATGAGTATTTACTCATCAGATTCAAAATCAATGAGTAACAAGAAGCATGTTCAGAGTAAAACAATTTTTTCAAATAGTTCATGATTTCAGAATGGAATCGTGAATCAATTCAATACATTTTAAAAGATTGATTGAATTGAATTGGATTTTATAGTTGCACCAACAGCTAAGGTCATATGGCGACTTTCCAGCTTCCATTGGTGGAGGAAGACCCCAGGTGCCCCTCCGGGCAATTTTCGTGCACGGGCGGGCACCTGGGTAGAACCACCGACGTTCCGCAAGCCAGCTGGATAGCTTCCTCACATAAAGATTCCTAGGCCCCTGAGGGATCGAACCTACAGCGGTGAGGGGCAAGTGATTTCAAGTCAGAGACGTTAACCACTCGGCCGCGGACGCCCCCACATTTTAAAAGAAAACCATTCCGATTAAATGCATGTTAAGTAAAACGAAACACTGTATGGCCTTTGACCCATGATTAAAAGAATTTACATCATGTAAATATAGAATAAACTGTCCATGTAAATAAGGAATAAACTGTAATACTGATGATTTTTAAAACTTGAGAGTATTTGTAGTAACTTGAAAGATACTCACAATTTAAAAAAAAACTGAGGATTTTTGTAAAAAAGTATGAGTAAAATACTAAAAAAAAAAAATCGGCTTATCTTAAGTTTCTCTTGGAAAATATAAAAAAAAAAGTTGTATTGTTCCTTAGGAACTCCAAACCCCTATCATGACATGCATACAATTAATTTCTTGTCTAATATGGCACCCTTATCTAGAACTCATTATTTCTAGATGCTGAATTATCTACTTGACCCAGGGTCAATACATCCTGAACCCCAACTATGTAAATAACCTGCCATTATTTACTGCTGGTGTTATGTCATTTTTTTGGCACAGCATGAAAATGCATCATTAACGAACAGAAAATGGCTGGGCAACCTGTCAATGTGAAGCTGATCAAATGAAATAAATCTCCATCCAATCAAACATTTTATGTACTTGGGATCTTAAACTCACATCTCATTTGCCACCACTCTTACTGCAACAATTAAGGTGACCATCAAAATTAATGTATTCATGGCAAGTTGAAAAGTAAAATTTGCTTTCTGCCCCATTGACGGACAGGTCGACACTAATGTTGAAAGATTTCCCTGGATTTTCTTAATTTCTTTTATGCTAGACTATTTGCAAAAGTTATGCCATTGTTGCAATCATTAATTGAACACAAAAGTTTCACAAGAGAAATGCTGCAAATCCGTAAAGATCTTTTGCCCAAATCGTAATTTAGAACGATTCATTTGTCATCCCGCGAATCTAAGATCGCGTCTTGACCTGGACTTGGTCTACTACACTAGTAGGCAACGCTAAGATGTTGAGTAATCATAAAGATGCTACTTTGCATGATGGGTAACACAAAAGTAAAGGTCACAAATCGGACAAATTTTCACAGTCAAGTCGTAAGCTTTGTCTATCATGCGTTATTTCTGGCGATCTTGCATTCATGACCCATGGAGTCGATAAACAAGTTAAATTTATCCAACTTAAGTCCTGTCAAATGTGAATATAAGATTCAATTATTGCTTCCAATAAGGGATATTTGGCAAACGCTCCAGCTGTATTCAAACCCGTAACAAAAAGTGTCAAAGTTCAACTGGCTATTATATAAGCGGTCTCGTCGCAACCTCAAAAAGATGTGGTCACGTCAAAGATGCGCAAAATTTCAATAAAACATGATATCTCTGAAAAGGATAAAACCTAACATTGACTTTAATCAGCGTCAAATCCGACAGGTAACAAACAGAAGTCTAGGTGTAGAAAAGCAACGCCAAGGGCAAGAGGGCATAAGGCAGTAAGATACTGATGTTGACAAAAGATGACCACATTTTAACCGCAAAAGTTGTGAAAGAGGTGCAAACGTATCAAAAAGTCACACGGATCAACTTAACTCTTGGGTTAATTACACATCAGTGGGTTTAGGGTTTACAAATAAATATACTACTTAAATTAAGTTTGAAGCATTGAGCTCTTGAGGGCAGATGGGGCTTAAAACTTGATGATGTAATGTAAACTGAAACGCAGGTCACCTAGTATGGTCATGTCATATCAAGCATTAAATGACTGAGATGATATATATATTGCTGAGAATAATATGGTCGAAAAATACTTATTTCCACTTTAACTAATTTTTTTTGAGATTGTATTGCGGCAGTAATGAAAATATAAAGGTGAAGCAGCCAGTGACGTTCTCATTGTGCATAATCAAGGTAATGCCCATTTAACACAGTTAGGCCAGTTTATTTTTATTAATTGATTTACAGATTTATTTTCTAAAAGTTGAGGGTAGGAGGAGGGAAAAAAAAAAAAAAAAATTAAGACGGTGACCAAAAAATGCCATTTTAATATGTTACTGTAGTCCTTCATACCTCGACAAAACACTTAAAAATAACATTCAATTCTTAAATTTTTAACCAACGTTATGTCACAGTTTGAATTAGCACTTTCATACATCCAAAAATCATTGTTTTTGCTTCTTTGTTTTTTTAGCATTCCGTGTGGATGATTTTAAGGCTCTGTTGAAGCAGGAGAGGCAGATAGGTCTCACAATACTGAAAGTTTCTCTCAGTTGCCTGACTTCATATTATTTTTTTTTAAAGAGTTGAAAAAAATAAATCTTTTTTATTTTTTTTGGTTTCGGCAAAACTTGCAGTCGGCGTGTCCGTTAATCTAAAAATCAAAAAACTCTGGCCTTACGAATATGTTGTGGAAAGTTAACCTAATTCCCCTTTAACACACTTACATTGAGGAAAGGCAGACTGAAATTGATACTATTAAAAAACAGTTATGGCCCTTTCGAGATTTTGATGAAATTTGGGTTACATTTTTTCCCCAGTAGAGCCTTCTTTATAGATGTGTGCTTTGAAATTTTTTGAGACAGAATGTAAATTAGTGTTAAACCGTTATCCGCTAAGCACGACTATAATAGCCTTTGCGTCCATTGTAAACTCAGATCAGCCCGCGTCTGATAAGGGTTTACAATGTCCAGCTGCTGATCAGTCATTTTCCCCAAAACACCCCTTTGTCACGTAACTGGAATAGTCTTAATTCAAAGAAAGAACAGTCCATTATATATATGTAGCGGGTTAAGTTAATGGTTGAAATCTCTCTTTGTGTTTTTTTGGGTTGATGTGGGAAGAAAACCGAAGGACCCGAAAGTCTTCATTCTATATGTTTCTCGGTATGTTCTCCAACTTAGCTGCTTAGTTTTAAAATAAAATCAAGACCCCTGCAGCTGTTTATCACATTTCATGCAACCGTGTTCATTATTCAATTAGTACCCAATAATACGTTTGCTTTTAAAACTTTCTTCTGCCTTGAAACTTGCTAAATCGTATGCAAACTTGACGACAAAAGCAAGCAGATAACCTGATTAAAATGCACTTTAAAATTTTTACTTGTTTAACTTCATGGTTGAAGCCCTTTTATATATTTCTGTTTTTAGTTGTAAATTTCCAAGTTAGTTGTAAATTAAATTTTACTTCATTACATTACAGTACATGAAACATTTATGGCAATTTCCCATCTGCCAGAAATGAATAAAAAAACAAAACACCCTACAGTCTATCTGCAGAAATATGGCACACAATAATATAATTATCACGAAATATTTTGCATGACGCACTTGTGCAATTCAGCTGCAAAAATAATCAATACCACACATGTACATGAATTTCTTAGAAGTTTTAAAAGCATTAATTATTCGGAGTTATCTTTCTAGGGACTTATCGGATTAGAGAGCGCATTGTGCATCAACATTCAATTGTGCGAATCAACAGCCAAATATATCATGGTAGTGATGGCGGTAAATGCTGCAATTTAAATATTTTCATTCAGGTCAGTGACGTAATGATGTGTAATTTAATAGATTTAGCAACAAAGTTTTCGATTTCTAATTTAAAAACAAGAGAGCCATTTAGGGCCATTCGCTCACCTTGTGACCTTTGTCCATTTTAGACACTTGCATCAGTAACAAAAGAGGGTCAGATAAATAGAGAATATCATGTTAGTGCCTGATCCTATCCAGTTTATCAGGTGAGTCCGAGGCTGTGCTATTTTTTTCCGTTCAAAAATACCCAGACGTCATCAAATATACCCTGACGTCATCAAAAGAGGTGCCGACGTCATCAAAAGAAGTTCACCTAACAGGAGAGAAACGTAAATGCCGAGATAAGGTTTTATCTCAGGCACCCTGTTTCTCGGCAGAATTATACAGATCGACATGATAAATTAACAGCCCTAAGAAACAAGTTTTATTAAAAAAAAAATGTAGTGACATTTTAAACAAATTATCCCACAAATGCAATTTCCAAAACTAAACCTGATACCGTGTTGTTGAGCCATTAAAGACTGGGTCATACTATAAAAGCAGAATCAAGAGAAACTAGAACTATCATTGAAGGTGATGAATACACCCCTCCGTTTTTGTTCTAACAAAGGGCCATAATTGTGTAAACAATAAGGCAATCAACCATGGGTGATGCAGAGGGACATAAGATCATCAGTTGTTATGAGTATTATGAAGTTGGGAAACAACCTATTCAAAACTGTTTGAGAAATGCTAGTAATAAACATGTGTAAGGCAACGCGACGCGACATGACAAAAATGTGTGAATATAAATATCTACTTTTTAAAACACGCCAAAAAGCTTCGTGCGATAGGGTGACTATGAAGAAAAATGTATTAGTATGTCTGGCTAAGTACACTGTACTATATATAAGCATTGCAGGTAAAGAGAAAAAGCGTACAAAACTATATCCCTACCTCACTGATTTAAATGACATTTGACACATCAATTCTTGAATGTATGGAGATTTGATAAATAAAATATGAAATCAATTTATTGCTTAAAAATGCTACCTCCTAAAAAAAAATACTTTGCCGTCTGCTATAAAATTCAAATTTTTAGCCAATCTGCTGTGATTCGATAACAGCACAGAAGAGATAATAGTGTGTTTTTCAGCCGAGTTGCCACTGATAACAACATGTACTTTCTATAGTTGCTGTCCACCTGGGTACTGCCACAAGTGAACTCTGGCGTTTGGACGACAATTCAATAATATGTAAAACATCAAAACAGGCTAGTCATGAATATCATCGGTGAATATCATCCGACTCAATGTCTTTACATGGAATATCAACTTCTGCTTCTTTGCCACTCAAAATATGATGATCCTCAGTTCCTTTTCGGCTCCGAGCCAGAAATAAAGAAACTATTTTTTGCTGCTTTTCAATTAACGAATAAAACAATAATGATTATTTTTTTCATTCCTTGTTGCAGAATTTAAGCCTGGGAGTAATAAATTTAAAATTTCAAATTGGGTTAAAAGTTTAGAATTTATGAGGGATTTTACATTTCTAGATTCATTACTTTCCACTCCGATATTGATCGCCATGTTAAAGAATCTTATAATTGCATTGCATTCTTGCTGCAGCATGCAGCTGATGAAGGGTTACAGGCTGCTTTATAAAGGGTACCGATAGATTACGATTACAGATCAAATTTAAAATGTAGAACCAGTCTATAATAGAAACACAGTGTATCAAACGGTCTCAAAGTCAATCAAAAGGTAAATAAAAACGCGTGTTTTTCCATACTGTACAAATTACTTTTAAAACTTTGATGCATTATTCAAAGCGGAATGATATGTTGGGCAATAAACGCCAAAATGGCGTATAAAGTTTGGAATATTCTACCATGGCGCAAAAACGGCATATTGGGGATTGACTGAGTGGGGGAATGAAACTATGACTAAAACTGCAACTTCTGGCTAAATTCTTGTTCCTTTGACAACTTACAAGATTTTTCTACAGGGCAAAAAAGCAGTAGCAACTGAATGGGACACTTATATTTGTCTACTATTTGTGTTTCTCATTTCATCAAATAATTCTCCCCAAAATGGCTTGACGTGTGAAAACTAGACTCATTCTACATTGTTCACGTGTTACGGGCCATGCCAACTCAGCAGGGATAAAGCCAGCAATGTTCCATCTTGATTTTGCCGAAAGGCATAACCCATGCTGCTAAGCATGACTATAACAGCCTTTGCGTCCATTGTAAACCCTTTGTCACTTAAATGGAATGGTCTTAATTCTAAGAAAGAACAGTCCATTATATATATATCTAGCGAGTTAAGGGTTAATTACCTGCTGTATCCTCTCCTTCTATTGTAGTTTAAACTTAATTATTTTACATAGGGCCACAACACATATGGTCCATCTATTGTAGAAGATCAGCTCTAAATAACCAAAGTAATGCTTAACCTAAGTAATACTTAACCCTTAACCTAAGTAATGCTTAACACTTAACCTAAGTAATGCTTAACACTTAACCTAAGTAATGCTTAACCTAAGTAATGCTTAACACTTAACCTAAGTAATGCTTAACCTAAATAATGCTTAACAAACCGAAGTCATGCTTATACCCAGCCTAAGTAATGCTTAACCTAACCTAAGTAATGCTTAACCCTTAACCTAAGTAATGCTTAACCCTTAACCTAAGTAATGCTTAACCCTTAACCTAAGTAATGCTTAACCCCAACCTAAGCAATGCTTAACCTAACCTAAATAATGCTTAACCTAAGTAATGCTTAACAAACCGAAGTAATGCTTATCCCCAACCTAAGTAATGCTTAACCTAACCTAAGTAATGCTTAACCCTTAACCCAAGTAATGCTTAACCTAAGTAATGCTTAAACACCTAAGTAATGTTTAACCTAACCTAAGTAATGCTTAACCTAACCCTAATGCTTAGTTTAAACATATTTATTTTACATCGATTGCGAAACAAGTTCTTGCAACTTAGATTAATCACTCTCGATGGCTTCCTTGGTAGAACCAGTACTAAGCAATGTGGATTAATTATCTCGCTCATGGATAAATAACGTCGACGCGGCGAGGATCGAACCCACGACCTCTCAATCTGGAGTTCAGCGCTCTACCACGCACTCCACTAATGCTTAACCATTTACCTAAGTAATGCTAAACCTATGTAATGCTAAACCTATGCTTAACCTAAGTAATGCTAAACCTATGCTTAACCTAAGTAATGCTAAACCTATGCTTAACCTAAGTAATGCATTAATGAAGTGTTAACTTTAGCATCCCAAGCACTTAGCTATAAAATTCACAGAACCTCTGGGTTGCTTTCCGACTGATCAATCACAAAATATATATCGCAGAACAATTTTTTTCCCATTCATCCTTTGAATGACATTTAAACTTGTTACTAAAAATTATCATTAGTTTGCTACTTTACAGCAAATATTTATCGCATACAATTGCTGTATGATGGAAAAGCTGTGAAAAGCTTGTTCCCAGAGTGTCCAAAGTAAATTTTACCTTAAATTGTCCAAAAATGCGAATACTGGCAGGAAGTTGACATCACTTTTTTTATAACTGATTCTAGCAGAATAAACTGGTCAAAACTATTTCTAAACATTGGGAAATATCACATGTTAAAGGTTTAAATTTTAAGAAGTGAATAAATTACGGCCGGGTGAGTACATGAGTGTTTAGCATGCTAAAGGTTAACCAAATATTCAATCATTCTTTCGGCCCAGAAAATTCATTTTATCTTAAGAGCTTAATTAATGTTGGTGCAGATTCTCAATGCAGGACACTTTTTTTTTCTTTCCAAAACTTACCTCAATCTTTTCTCTCCGTTTTCCTCTATTCGAAATATTTCTCCAGGTCTTCTGATCATTCAAGCTGACAGTTTGCCATCAAGTCGAAAACATGCACTGTATGTCTTGAGTCTTTCTGTCTCTTGTCTCTATTCTTCATTCGTTCTGTTTATCATTCCCAACTCTGAAAATATGATCACATTTTTTATTTCTCATTCGTCTAAATGAAAACTGAGTATTCATCGATAGCAATAATGTTCGGGACACCAGGTTGATTTTCATCAGATGTTCTGTAGGACTGAAGGTGTAGTTCTAAGATCATTGTGGTCAGGATCTCCTATTACCTTATAGCTTATACTTCAAGTTGTTAATTCACTCTGCTTTAGGCATAAAAAACAAATAGTGATGTTTCCTAAAAAGGGAGTCGGTAGGTTGTATTTGTTTAATTTAATGTTTTTTTATAAGACCTCAATATATGTAACAGCAGTTAGAATTAAAGTTGCATAAAACAAGCCTATTGTCTGTTGTGTTGCTTTGGTACACATAGGGAGCTGCAGATACAGGTACTCTGTCATCATAAAATATTAAGGATTCTGGGGAGAAAAATCCCAACTTCCTACCCCAAATAGTCTTGGTTAAGCTGTCGAGTGCATTGCAAAGTACAGTAGCTTATGTAATAAACAAGCTATATTCGCAATAGGTTGATCTGCTTCTCGCTAGTGTCGTCAATTTTGATTGGAAGTTTAAAGTAGAGGTATCACATGATATGTATTCCGGAAAAAAAACTTCCAAAAATAGTATATTTTCATCCAATGAAATCTTTCGAATCGAGGAACATCCGTCATGTATCCTTCAGTTTTAAAATAATATTTACCCTCAGAAATTTCAAACAAACATAATATTTGTAAGAATCAAGCTTACGGCTAGGGGAAATACGCTGTGAAAAAAACAAAAACATGATGATAATATTGCAAAAAGCGGACATTTTGTGTAATCCGTGAATGTGGGTCGCAGCTAAAATGCGTGTATAACACAATATTCAATCGATTTTGAATTTATTTCTTCGCAACAAATAAATTAAAACTTTTATCTTGAGATTTATGTATGTTTTTCACTTTGTATGCTTGATTTTGATGAGAAAAGTGAACTTCAAATCGACAACTTTTAATGCCAAGAAGATGTATGCGTTGAAAATTGAAAAAGGAAATGATCGTTGCTAAGTGACGGGACTGGTATAATAATTCAATTGCGTCGTCATCGTCATGTTTTTTTTACCACTATATAAAAAAAAATACCGTTATAAAACAAATACGATCGGGGAGTAAAAATCACGGTCGGTCGGATAACAGGAAACAACCTTCTCTTTTTTAGGCCTTATTGATCTGCACCAAATGAATTCCCAAGAAGCTACACTGGGTCAATAATCCTATTGGTCCAGTTAAACTCGTATCGGCCAAGTTGAGCTTGAATTGGCCTAGTTGAGCTGGAATTGGCCTAGTTGAGCATGAATTGGCCTAGTTGAGATTCAATTGACCTAGTTGAGCTTGTATTGGCCCAGCTGAACTCGTATTGGCCTAGATGAGCTTGAATTAGCCTAGTTGAGCTTGTATTGGCCTAGTTGAGCTTGTATACATGCTGGTATTCATTATTAACTTCCATACCCCATCCAACCCCTTCTCCAAGAAGCAAAAATGGGGTTGGCTGGGGTATGAAATAAAAACCTTAAATTTGGCTGAAATTGCTTGCATATTGTAAAATTAAAACATTTAATAGGTAATTTTACAGAAGTGATTGCATTTCTTCAGTAAAAAATATTTTTAAAATGTTTTATTGTCAAAATATCCGTTATAAAATCCTGCTAATATAAGCTTTCCCACTGCTTAATGGTATTAAGGCGGGACCACATAATGGGTTCAGTAAGGCATTCACCTTATGACATGACATGGTTTGATTTTTCCCCCCATTAACTCCTTAAATTTCCTTATTTGTATGATTAATTAATAAAACAGTCATTAATCAACTGATGTCATATTGACCAAGTTTTAGTACTCCCTAATATGCCAGACCTTGGATTTATTAAAATAACTGGGCCAATTTGAAATCAATTAATTAATGTTAACTACATGTTATATGTGCCAAATGACAAGATTCAATTAATATGTCAGTTAAACAATTTTTGCCATAGCACCTATTAAATAGCATGGATGTAGTTATACTACAGCAAGATCTTGATACCAAATAAATCTCTCCTTTGATAATTCTCTATCATATTATTAACTTCATAAAGCACCGAAGGGATTTTTCTCCACAAATAAAACCACAAACAAAGGCTTTCCTATCTATTAAATTATGTTGTTAACAAGAGATAAGTAAGCGAGTTAGCACGAACATCATTTTCAGAATTACGCTGTTGCTTTCCGCAGCGGCTAAGAATCAGACGATTTATGAAAACAGTTCCTGTAACTGGCAAACAGAAGTCGGATTTGAGATTTTATTAATGGCCGGTTTAACCTATCGAACAGTCTGATAGAGAAACCTTGTCTAGTTAGTTTTTTTGAAAAAAGATAGCATTGCCAAAGTAGCCTGTTCACAGGGTCAAGCCCGCAAAGTTTTGGCAGGATTTTCTTTTACATCACTAGGTCTTTTGAGGAAGAATGCTTTAATTGCTTAGTGCTTTTGCTCTATGTATATTGTGTTAAGTATATTGTGTTAAGACGCAGTCTTCGGTGCAGGCATTCATCAGTTCATTTGTCTGTAAGTTTTGTTCACTGTTTGTTGAACATCCATTTTCTGTATGACTATTTCCAGCCATAATTCCAGGTAAATATGTTTACAAATAAATATTACTCATCCTTTTGGATTAATCGATCTACCGAAGTCATTACGTTTGTTGATGGTTGTCAGTAACACTGTTATCAAACGCTGTTCAAGTCGTCTTTGACAAATTTTTGATTCAGCATTTTGACAAATTACATGTGAATGGGCTTTAAGTTCTATGGCTTAACAGTGATATTAAAATTACAATAAAATATACTTTCTGTCGGAAGATTGGAGAAACCAAACCTTCCCTAGCCGCTATTTTCTGTTGGCTCATACATTAACTGTAACTCAAACTGAGACAATAAGTGTTGTGTTAATACTACGGTGGTAAGTCAACCTTCCACAAGTAAAGGTTTCATTATCTGGGGACAATTAACAGGCATGCAACTCGCACATTCTGCGGGGATTGGCAAAAAAAGGTGCTGTCGGAGAATGCCATCCAAACTTACACATCGTAGAAATACCAAATATGATACAAGGAACTCAGTGGTTAACCTACTTCTGCAAATAAGTCCAGTTTTGAAATAAATGTGTTATAAGCGATGAATTGAAAAGTTAGAAACATTTAAGCTATAATTATTTATTTTATGATATGCAATGAAATACTGTATTTTATCAGTGAAATAAAAGTGTTATTCCACACAGTGGAATATAGAGATTTATTTCACAGTAGCTGCCGGGACTACTTTTCTTGTTCTACCATAGTTTCCCTATACAAAAATTTGTAAAATCATAAAATAAAAAGAAAATTTGTTGTTTTGTCGTGAATAACATATTTTATTTCATCTCAAAGTGAGAAAACTTAAATATTTTTACTCATGCTTCGCATTCGTGAAAATATCAAGTTTTCTCACTTCTCGATGAAATAAAATATGTTATTCACTCCAAAACAACAAATATCCTCTATGTATTTATATTGAAAACGTACATAAAAACATTACCCGCTCTCACAGAGCCGACTGATGGTTGGTGTGAGTTATACAAGACATAAATGCAGTAAATTTCTCGGAATGACTTTTCGAGTGAAAAGTTAATGTTTTGTTTTCTCTTTTTTCATCTCTCTTACCCAGTGATACCGATGTATTTTTGCCAATCTAATTATTGCTTTTAAAACAATTTAGTGTAACCATCTTGATCTATTTAGTTTTTCATGATGATGATCGTCTACAAAAATGTTATGCAAACAGTGTTGGGTGTGAAATGGTTTCGTTCAGTGTACAAAACGTATATATATTTCGTCAAAACCATTCAACAGAATGTTTCATATTTCTCATTGGATGACAACTTTAATTGGTGAAATAAAAATATGTACGATCGACTTGATACATATCTTTTTTATTTCAGTTTTTTTATCAAAATCTTTTTTCAGGAAGCATAACAAATTGACTCTGCGTCAAAAAAACTACAGCACGCACACAGAAATTGCCTGCGACTTTTGTGGAGAGCTTATATCTATATTAATCTATATAGAGACTGTTAAGGAATTACAGCTCAATTCATAAAAGCGTCTGTGGCAATAAGGGAATTGGTAAACTTGTAGGTGTCAAGAATTGTAAATAATCATTCATCCAATTTTCTCCAAGATTTCTTTCAGAATTGTTCAGGAAAGTCTGCAGGGATATAAATCGGTAAATAAAAATCTTCAACACATTACGTGGTCCGAGTATTAACTTTCATACCCCATCCAATCCCTTCTCCAAGAAGCTAAAAACCTTAATTTCGGCTTTTAAACTGGTTATTGCATTTTTCATTAAAAAAAGTTTTTAAAAATATTTTATTGTCGAAATACCCGCTAATATAAGCTTTCCCATCGCTTAATGGAATTAAGGCGGGACCCCGTAATGACAATTAGGCAGCCGGGGATACAAAGAATTTCCATGGGAGAAATTCTAACTTGGTATATAAACTGTTTACGTATCCCTGAATTAAGTATATATTCTAAAGCGAAACTCAGGAATTTCAGCTATATATTGTATATACGGCACACTTAATTCCACATAATATTCTAAAGCAATACGAAGATGTTTTGTAGTTTTTGAAGTTCCTCTTTGAAAAATTGAGCCAAATATTTCAGTATTGTATTTAACGTAAAGAGTTTGGTAACATGCTTGAGCCAATACTATTTGCTGTGATGTTTTGTTTTAGTCTTTTTTTCCCTAAAGAAAAGGTCTTACGTAGCCATGTACCATTCGATTAACAGCAGCATATTGTACATACAATATATAGCGGAAATTCCAGAGTTTCGTTTCTTTTTTGTTTCGCTATATACGTGAAGAAAGAAGAACATGCATTCAAGTTATGGAGTAGCATCTTAGATATTCAGGAATCTACAAAGATTAGGGGGAAGGAGTTGGGGAACAAAACATTTTAAAACCCCGAACTTTATGTCACACTGCTCCCCTTGGTGACTAACTTCAACACCGCCCCGTTTGGTGACTCCAACTAGGCCACTGCACCCCTTTGGTGACTACCATAATGCTCATCTTTGGTGACTCAAACTACATCACTGCTCCCCCTTTGTGACTACATCATTGCTCCCCTTTGTGACTCCAATTACATCGCTGTACCCCCCCCCCCCCCCCCCCCCCCCCCCCCCCCCCCCCTCCACACACACACTCCATGAATCTAACTACATCATGGCTCTCCCCAATGACTCTAACTACATCACCACTCCCCCTTTGCGACTTCAATATCACTACTCCCCAATGGCGACTCCTCTAAACGGATTATTAAAACCTGATCTTGTATGCAGTTTTAAACATATGTCATCAAAGTGGACTACATTACTTGGAATAAATCTTGAGTTGTAGAAAATCACTCAGTGTCATTTAATCTTGTGTAATAAACAACCCTCTAGCAGAAACTTTCTAGTAACTTTAAGAGCCCATGTTTTGTGATTTTAAAATATCAGCATGACGACAGATAACAATATTAATACATTTTATAACTTCTCTTTGAGTGGGTACAATCTGTCAAGAATGAAAACAAGTATTTTCTCTTAAAATTCAACTGAATTTAAAATCAGATATTTATCCAATTAGAAAATTTCTGCTTGAGAGATAATTTGAAAAAGAAAATAACACAAAAAATATAAAAAGTATTTTTCATAAAATTTAGCTAGGCCCGTGTTGTTCTATTTAATAAAATTGGCATAAAAATACTATGATTGCACACATCTCTCTTAAAACAACAGATCCCATGGGAAATGTGCTCCAGCTCCCATGGGAAATGTGCTCCAGATCGAAGGGAAATGTTCTCTGACTTTCAGGGAACTGTGTTTCAACTCTCAAGGGCAATGTGCTCCACACAGCTCCCAAGGGAACTGTGCTTCAGCTCTCAAGGGCAATGTGCTCCATACAGCTCCCAAGGGAACAATGCTTCAGCTCCTCTCAAGGGCAATGTGCTCTATAGAGCTCCCAATGGAACTGTTCCATACAG
Source organism: Cyrtodaria siliqua (assembly GCA_037043455.1). Taxonomy (NCBI): domain Eukaryota; kingdom Metazoa; phylum Mollusca; class Bivalvia; order Adapedonta; family Hiatellidae; genus Cyrtodaria; species Cyrtodaria siliqua. The sequence goes on from JAWPHD010004789.1 coordinate 164,301, forward strand.
CTCCAAAGGGAACTGGGATTCAGCTCTCAAGGGCAATGTGCTCCATACAGCTCCCAGGGAACTGTGCTTCAGCTCCCAAGGGAACTGTGCTTAGCTCTCAATGGCAATGTGCTCCATACAGCTCCCAAGGGAACTGTGCTCCACATAGCCCCCAAGGGAACTGTGCTACAGCTCTCAAGGGCAATGTGCTCCATACACCTCCCAAGGGAACTGTTCCATACAGCTCCCAAGGGAAATGGGTTTCAGCTCTCAAGGGCAATGTGCTCCATACAGCTCCCAAGGGAACTGTGCTTAGCTCTCAATGGCAAAGTGCTCCATACAGCTCCCAAGGGAACTGTGATTCAGCTCTCAATGGTACTGTGCTCCACATAGCCCCCAAGGGAACTGTGCTTCAGCTCTCAAGGGTACTGTGTTCCACACAGCTCCCAAGGGAATTGTGCTTCAGCTCTCAAGGGCAATGTGCTCCATACAGCTCCCAAAGGAAATGTGCTTCAGCTCTTAAGGGCAATGTGCTCCATACAGCTCCCAAATGAACTGTGCTTCAGCTCTCAAGGGTACTGTGCTCCACATAGACCCCAAGGGAACTGTGCTACAGCTCTCAAGGGCAATGCGCTTCATACAGCTCCCAAGGGAACTGTTCCATACAGCTCCCAAGGGAACTGGGATTCAGCTCTCAAGGGCAATGTGCTCCATACAGCTCCCAAGGGAACTGTGTTTAGCTCTCAATGGCAATGTGCTCCATACAGCTCCCAAGGGAACTGTGATTCAGCTCTCAATGGTACTGTGCTCCACATAGCCCTCAAGGGAACTGTGCTTCAGCTCTCAAGGGTACTGTGCTCCACACAGCTCCCAAGGAAATTGTGCTTCAGCTCTCAAGGGCAATGTGCTCCATACAGCTCCCAAAGGAAATGTGCTTCAGCTCTTAAGGGCAATGTGCTCCATACAGCTCCCAAGGGAACTGTGCTTCAGCTCTCAAGGGCACTGTGCTCCATACAGCTCCCAAGGGAACTGTGATTCAGCTCTAATGGGCAATGTGCTCCATACAGCTCCCAAGGGAACTGTTCCATACAGCTCCCAAGGGAACTGGTATTCAGTTCTCAAGGGTAATGTGCTCCATACAGCTCCCAAGGGAACTGTGCTGAGCTCTCAATGGCAATGTGCTCCATACAGCTCCCAAGGGAACTGTGATTCAGCTCTCAAGGGTACTGTGCTCCACATAGCCCCCAAGGGAACTGTGCTTCAGCTCTCAAGGGTACTGTGCTCCACACATCTTCCAAGGGAATTGAGCTTAAGCTCTCAAGGGCAATGTGCTCCATACAGCTCCCAAGGGAACTGTGCTTCAGCTCTTAAGGGCAATGTGCTCCATACAGCTCCCAAGAGAACTGTGCTTCAGCTCTAATGGGCAATGTGCTCCATACAGTTCCCAAGGGAACTGTGCTTCAGCTATTAAGGGCAATGAGCTCCATGATGCTTCCAAGGGAACTGTGCTTCAGCTTTCAAGGGTACTGTGCTCCACACAGCTCCCAAAGGAACTGTGCTTCAGCTCTCAAGGGTACTGTGCTCCATACAGTTCCCAAGGGAACTGTGATTCAGCTCTTAAGGGCAATGTGCTCCATACAGTTCCCAAGGGAACTGATAGTTCCAAGGGAACTGTGATTCAGCTCTCAATGGCAATGTGCTCCATACAGTTCTCAAGGGAACTGTGATTCAACTCTTAAGGGCAATGTGCACCATACAGTTCCAAAGGGAACTGTGATTCAACTCTCAAGGGCAAAGTGCTCCATACTGTTCCCAAGGGAACTGTGCTTCAGCTTTAATGGGCAATGTGCTCCATACAGTTCCCAAGGGAACTGTGCTTCAGCTATTAATGGCAATGAGCTCCATACAGCTCCCAGGGGAACTGTGATTAGCTCTCAATGGCAATGTGCTCCATACAGCTCCCAGGGGAACTGTGATTCAGCTCTCAAGGGTACTGTGCTCCACATAGCTCCCAAAGGAACTGTGCTTCAGCGCTCAAGGGTACTGTGCTCCACACAGCTCCCAAGGCAATTGTGCTTCAGCTCTCAAGGGTAATGTGCTCCATACTTCTCCCAAGGGAATTGTGCTTCAGCTCTCAAGGGCAATGTGCTCCATACAGTTCCCAAGGGAACTGTGATTCAGCTCTCAAGCGCAATGTGTTCCATACAGCTCCCAAGGGAACTGTGTTCCATACAGCTCCCAAGGGAACTGTGATTCAGCTCTCAATGGTACTGTGCTCCACATAGCTCCCAAGGGAATTGTGCTTCAGTTCTCAAGGGCAATGTGTTCCATACAACTCCCAAGGGAACTGTGCTTCAGCTCTCAAAGGAAATGTGCTCCATACAGCTCCCAAGGGAACTGTGCTTCAGCTCTCAAAGGAAATGTGCTCCATACAGCTCCCATGGGAACTGTGCTACAGCTCTTAAGGACAATGTGCTCCATACAGTTCCCAAGGGAGCTGTGCTTCAACTCTCAAAGGAAATGTGCTACAGCTCCCTGGGGAACTGTGCTTCAGCTCTCAAAGGAAATGTGCTCCATACAGCTCCCATGGGAACTGTGCTACAGCTCTTAAGGGCAACGTGCTCCATACAGCTCCCAAGGGAACTGTGCTTCAGCTCTCAAAGGAAATGTGCTCCATACAGCTCCCAAGGGAACTATGCTTCAGCTTTCAAGGGCAATGTGCTCCATACAGCTCCCAAGGGAACTGTGCTTCAGCTCTCAAAGGAAATGTGCTCCATACAGCTCCCAAGGGAACTATGCTTCAGCTTTCAAGGGCAATGTGTTCCATACAGCTCCCAAGGGAACTGTGCTTCAGCTCTCAAGGGCAAAGTGCTCCATACAGCTCCCATGGGAACTGTGCTACAGCTCATAAGGGCAATGTGCTCCATACAGCTCCCAAGGGAACTGTGCTTCAGCTCTCAAAGGAAATGTGCTCCATACAGCTCCCAAGGGAACTATGCTTCAGCTTTCAAGGGCAATGTGTTCCATACAGCTCCCAAGGGAACTGTGCTTCAGCTCTCAAGGGCAAAGTGCTCCATACAGCTCCCAAGGGAGCTGTGCTTTAGCTCTCAAGGGCAAAGTGCTCCATACAGCTCCCATGGAAACTGTGCTACAGCTCTCAAGGGCAATGTGCTCCATACAGCTCCCAAGGGAACTGTGCTTCAGCTCTCAAGGGCAAAGTGCTCCATAAAGCTCCCAAGGGAGCTGTGCTTTAGCTCTCAAGGGCAATGTGCTCCATACAGCTCCCAGGGGAACTGTGCTCCTGGGATCAAAAGGGAAATGTGACATACTTAGAAATAATTATATTTAAACACATTTCTCGGATGACCAAAAAGGAAGGATTTTGGTTGAGTACTGCATACATGGACCATGTTGACATGTTTGGGAAGGTCACATATTGACTTATGGGCCTAAGGCAGATGTGTACACAAGTAATACTGAGCAATGTCAGCTATTTTGGATTTTGGCCCGAACTGAAATTTGGGGCAACACACTTTTCACTCCTTTGTTTTCCGATGGTGGCCAGCCTGCAGAAACTTTGAAATTCATTTAATAAGACTATCTAAAACAGCTAAACTAAAACCTGCAATTAATGTTCCTGCGAAAAAGGATCAAACTAAACCTTCATTGCATGTCTGATGGCAAATTTCATGCTTTGTCTCCCCTGTGAGATCGCTTTCCCAGTATAACCTTACATGCTGTAACATGAACGTAAATCCTCATTTCCTTTTCTTACTATGTTTTGCATACTGGTTTTGTGTATTTCTTGCATTTATAATTAGTATAGCTTGGTTTGCATGCAGTTTTACAATTTTTTTGTACACTGCATTTTGTATGTTTGAATATTTTGTTTTGCGCGTGTAATGATTTATCTATTTCGTGCACACTTTCATTCCATGTTTAAATTTGTAGAATCTAGTAATTGGCACATTCATTTTTGTGTTTTGCAGAAAGAATGATGTATTTGAATAAAAAGTCTCAAATTTGTGAGAGAGAATCACATAATCATTTCCATGAATCTAAATTACGTAATTTACAGGTTTTGTTCTTGTCTTTAGATTCATACATGCATACCGTTAACCCATAACCCGCTAAGCACGACTATAATAGCGGCTGATCAGGGTTTACAATGTCAGGCTGCTGATCAGTCATTTCCCCCAAAACACCCCTTGTCACATAAATGGTATGGTCTTAATTCAAAGAAAGAACAGTCCATTATATATATTTAGGGGGTTAAGGTTTTAATGATTACAGCATCTTCAACCTGGGACTTGAGGGCTGGCGTGGCGCAGTCGTGGCGCGGCGGATTTGTAACCGGAGGCCCCGGGTTCAATCCTCCATGATGCCACTGAGTTTCATCGGTGTGTTCTTGGGCAAGACACTTTCCCTTAGCCTCGTTCGTCGGATGGGGTCGTAAACCCGTGTATCGGTCTATCCTCCGAGCACGTTAAAGAACCACAGGAATCTATTCGATAATAAGAGTAGGGCACGGTTCCCGGATTTCTATGTATCCTTCCCCTCTCTCTGGGGCAGCTCTAAATAACATATACTATGTTGATGAGCCGTTAAACAACATTCAATTCAATTCAACCTGGGACTTACACACTTATATAAACTAATATCACCGTTTTATGGAAACAGAAAATTAAATACTATACAGTAAACTCTCGCTTATCCTAACTCTCGCTAATCCGGATCTCCCTCTTATCCGAACGATTTGTGTCCGTCTTCCCCCCCACCCCCCACCCCCACTTTTTTATGTATATAGAGGAAACCACCCCTGGTTATCCGGTCCCCCTGCCTTTTCAAATTTCGAATGCATGTTTGGGTACCAACCAATCAATTTTCTATGAAAATCAAGTCAATAATCCGGTCATTGTGCGCGTGGTGACCCAACGCCGTGGTGCAAAAATATCACCACCGATAATTGCGTGAATGTTTGAAGTAAGTAAGAAAGAGTGTTTATACGAAACTGTATATTGTATTAAGTTATGTATCTGGTTGCATTTAATAAAAGATATAACTGAACATGTTGGTACTGTATAGTAAAAGAAACGAGACCCAAGAGGGCCTGTGGTTGCTCTACTGGCTAAAGCTAAAGATTGGGTATAAGGGGTTATAACTGTCAAAAATCATTCAACTGGAACATGGTGATGACATACGCAACAAGAGTGAAGTGTGTTTTACTGACGCGTAATTCTTATGCTGGACCATCAATGGCTGCTAACAACTTTGTTTTATATAAATGTTTGTGTGCTTATATCATATTTAATGTAATAAAACTATTATTTTATTATCATACATTAGTATCTCAAACCTAATTCTTTAATGTGTTCATAATGGTAAGCAATGCCACCAAATAAATATGATGAAAACATACTGCTAATGTACGATATCTACGATATGACACCCCACAAAGCTGGACAAAAATGTTAGTCCCATGATCGTCCGGATTAGCGAGAGTCTACTGGATTTGAATGGAAGAAAAAAACTGTTAAGAACAGTAGAGGATAGATAACTTCAAAGATCATTCACATGTCGAGCTTCAGATCTAATGTTGTCTAGGTTGGAAATGTGTGTTGTTAAATGAATATAGTGTCTCTCACATTGGTCTTCAACACACTGTTAATATATATACTATATATACTAACCATTTAATATATACTATATATACTAACCATTTAAGGAAACAGACAGTTAAATACTTGATTTTACTAGTAAGTTAGCAGAACAGTATCGGTAACTATGGAGCATAGATAACTTCAAAGATCGTTTGCATAATTTACAGGTTTTCAGCCTTTTTTGCTGTGAGTCTAGATTGGAACAAGCGCGCCATTAAATGACTATACAGTGCCTTCGACATCAGGCTTAAAAAAGATATTTGTATACTAACCCTTAACCTGCTAAGCACGACTATAATAGCCTTTGTGTCCATTGTAAACCCAGATCAGCAGCCTGCGAGTTAAGCCTGCGAGTAACTCGCAGACTGATCTGGGTTTACAATGACCAGCTGCTGATCAGTCATTTCCCCAAACACCCCTTTGTCACATAAATGGAATGGTCTTAACTCAAAGAAAGAACAGTCCATTATATATATGTAGCGGGTTAAGGGTTAATATTACCATTTTATGTAAACAGAAAGATAAAGATTACATTTGAAAACAACCAAAAAATATTGTATATATAACTTCAATCATAACACAGTTTCAAGTTTACATGAATTTGAACTTAACAACAGCTTTGTAAAAGTTGTCTATTTAATACTTACAAGATATTATGTAGCCTTATAAACATGGCAGAATCATTTTAATAAACATGACAGGCTTAAACACAAACAAAAATACAAAATGAATATTCTTACTTTATAAAGCCCTTCTGAACGCCACACTAAAAGTTACACACACGCCATCTCTCAACAAAGAAAGCACATGGCCCGTTATAATACATACACCATTGTACACCTATTTACCTATCCCGGTATACCCTGACTTTAAACTATAAATAAATACACCCCATCTTACCCACAATACACCTCACAGATTACTGGTAAACTCGTAACATTATACCCCTCGACTCTTAACTCACCGTGGAACACCTGAAGTTCAATAATCATAAAATGTTTAAAAAGAGCAATTGACGTAGCCATTGATGTATTGATTATTATATCAAAAGTCATCTAAAACTTTGAATAGCATTCACTACTATTCCAATCTTTCCCGTTAATCTGTATGCACCAATTTTAACTCTGTTGGCACAGACAAAGAACGACAAACCATCAGTCGGAGCTCACGTGTCAATTACACGTTAAAAACATAAACAAACTTATTGATCAAGATAACCTGTGTATACAACAAAAGAAAACCTACATTTAGTCGTAATAACTATCGATGCATCGTGGGTAATTGAGCTTCGGATGGACGGAAATAAACCTGCTTAGTGTCATGAATTCACGATTTCAAAGTGTTTATTTGCCGAGTCGCATACAATCTACTCGATTATAGAGGTTCCAGATAAGAATTTTGCAACATACGCTGAACCCTTCTGAAAATATATTTGGGATCCCACCGATATGCCCAGCGGGAACTAACCAGCCTTTTTTGGGATATTCCTGGTATTCCCTGTGGGAATATCGCCTATTCCCTGTGGGAATATCCCCTAAAAATCTCAGTGGGATATCAGTTGCATTTTCGGTAGTGAAAAGGTACTCAGAAAAACACAATGTTGACCTCGGAACGTAGTAGATTATGTTTATACATTAAAATACTCCCTAGAAGAGCCTCGTCGTTGATAACACTCAAATCCTGAAATCATTATTGGCCAGCATTACCTATCACAATGTTTTATCTCATACATATTGCAATATTGTAACTATCTAGTAAACATCTAGCTAAATCCATCATCAACCATCTAGCTAAATCCACCTTTAACCATCTGGCTAAATCCACCTTCAACCATCTGTCTAAATCCACCTTCAACCAACAAGGTAAATCCACCACCAACCATCTAGCTAAATCCACCTTTAACCATCTAGCTAAATCCACCTTCAACCATCTGGCTAAATCCATCTTCAACCAACTAGCAAAATCCACCATCAACCATCTAGCTAAATCCACCTTTAACCATCAGGCTAAATCCACCTTCAACCATATAGCTAAATCTACCTTCAACTATCTAGCTAAATCCACCATCAACCATCTAGCTAAATCCACCTTCAACCATATAGCTAAATGCACCTTCAACTATCTAGCTAAATCCACCTTCAACCAACTAGCTAAATCCATCTTTAACCATCTGGCTAAATCCACCTTCAACCATCTAGCTAAACCCACCTTAAACCAACTTACTAAATATACATTCAACCACCTAGCTAAATCCTTATTCATCCATCTAGTTAAATCCACATTCAACCATCTAGCCAAATCCACATTCAACCATCCAGCAAAATCCACCCTCTACAATATCAAGCTAAATCCACCTTCAACCTTTTAGTACTGGTCTACTTTGAAATAAACTATATGGTACTCCTTCATGATTTTCGTATCATTTAACAGACCTGTTTGATCCAGGTATTGCTACCTCCAGTTTAATATGTAGACAATGTAATGCTAGATAATTTCTATCCTACCTGCTGCAATGTATTTCAAGCCTTGAAACTCTACATAAGTTTACAATTTCGAACCTTAACCCGCTAAGCATGACTATAATAGCCTTTGCGTCCATTGTAACAATGTCCGGCTGCTGATTAGTCATTTCCCCAAAACACCCCTTTGTCATAGAAACGGAATGGTCTTAATTCAAAGAAAGAACAGTTTATAATACATATGTAGCAGGTTAAGGGTTATACTAAATTGGACCTTCCTTTCATTTTTATTATAGAATAATGCCTAAATACTTTTAAAATTAAATAAATCTTAATTAAATTTAAGGCAATCATGATTTAACAATTAACATACGCTAAAATACACAGAAAGTTTGTGTTATAATGTTCCCTATTATTTAATACGGGCCTGTAACAGTACGGGATTACTATAACACATGTCACTATAACCTGCTGAGTTAACTTTTTCTCATGTTCTGAAACAACTGCAGTCAATCATTCTTAAACTGTTTGTTAAAATTCCCCTTAGTTGAATAAACACAGATAATTGCAATATTAATATAACTTTTTTTTTTCCCCAACACCTATACTTGTTTTAAAACTAAAACAATTTTCAAATTGTTCATATTATGCCAACATATTTTGTACCATAAAAAGAAAACAGTTTCCAGTGATCTGATAAAATTCCAAACTAAAACCTACCTAAGTATACATACAATCCTATCAATTAAAATTACCTCGTAATAGTATATAATTCCTATGATATCAAAGAAAGTACTTTTCTTATTTATATTCTACTTTTTAGAAATATTCAACCTACCTGCTCTCCCATCTAGATCCATCAAACACAACTCTAGTGTTAGTATTATATACTTTACAAAATATATGTAGAAAAATACCTAGGTGACTTTTCCTCCTCCCCAACAGTTTCCAAACTAAGCAGAGTTCTCTGCAACAATCATAGTTATCTAGCATATTCAGCCCATCTAGAAAAGCTTCAACTGTTCAAATCTGTCCGCAAACTTATATTAAACATCTTTGGAAAATTATTGGAAAACATGAAACCATTAGTCAGGCGTTGTAGTTGTAGTACCGATGTATTACGCATCTATATAACTATACGGTTGCTCCGCGATACGGAGATAGCGACAGCACGTACTACGGGATAGAAGGAAGGACTCGGATACATCAAGTAGGTAAATATAGGCTCGGAAGAGGCTAAATGAGATTTTATCAGAATCCAATTGCAATAAACTTCTACGTCAAACACTTGCCGTTAAATACGATGATCGATTAGTTCTTTTATTATCCCAGTATATTATATATGCACTTCAGACCTTTTGCGATTAGATAAGAACCAATTGTTTATTTTTAATGATGGTCGTAGATTATCACAATATGTGAATTTATATGGAAATTATACAAAATATTGATCTGCACTGTATTAAAGATATTTTATTATACAGGTACTGTATAATCCCTAATAAATGATCCCTAATAAACGCCTCCGGAGGCGTAACATTTTTGAAAAGGGGTGCTTTTATACGAGAACAAAAATACATAATTTAACTTTTAAAAAATCAGATATTATTTAATGATTTTCTTTATCAAGAAAACCAAAGTCTGCATGTCAATGAGTCAATTAATGCATCAGATGTTATGTTTTTAGTGATGTTGTGTTCCATTGTGAATGAAACAGATTAACTGCATCTGAAAAAAAGTGGGGAGGGGCCATCTATTAGGGGAGGAGCATTTATTAGGGACTATACGGCAACACAAAGCATTTTTGATTTTGAATTGCTGTTTCTCATACTGATAAATATTAAAGACAATTTGTTCTTAAAGCCTAAAGGGATTTTCAGTACAAAAGAAGTGAGAGGAACATCTAGTATACTTTTTAACTGCTTCATATCGACTTTTTTGTCTTTTGACATTCAGATATAAGTAAATTCAGTCTGGAAAAATAGTATATATTTTATGTTTTTAACAAAAAATACCACAGTTTACAACTAGTTGGGGTTAAAAAGGATTGACTTCTGCAATAGTAATAAAACAGAGAGAAAAAAGATATTTCGAAAAAGACATCATTTAAACCTGAATAATCATAGAAGTTTTAAACTAACCTACCTTTAAATGAATACAATTCAACAGGTTATAGTAATCCAATAGCTTTCTCTAACTGATTTGAATACCTACTGAACAAAGACAAGTCATCTACAAATGTTACACAACCATTCAGCAGACGACAATAACAGCAAACATAAACATCTGAAAGTTTACAACAGTTGTAAATGACAGGAAATGGGGGCTTCTTTGTTAAAATATGTAACTTTCGACTTACAATGTCGTTCTAGGCCACGCGGTAACCCGACCCTTAAACCCTACTTAAATATTTCCATTTCTATAGCAATCTCTTGTCCTTTCATTATAAATTCCAAAAGCTGCATTTATTTACCTTATATCTATTTGGCTCCTCAATGCACTATTCTTCTCTTAAGGCAGTCCTCCGCACACAAAAACATCAAACAAAAATTCTTTATATATCCGATCAACCGTATAGCAGCTGTTGCTACCATATACAGCGTAAACGTTTTTCCTTTATTCTCCCCATATACAGTATGCATGGAAACTAAATACTAATATACTTAAAATTAAAAAAAAAATCGAGTTTAAATTGCTTTTTTCTTTTTTGTCTTTCTTTTTTTACTAAATTTTACCTTTACCGAACCATATATCCAATTTTTTATTTATTTTTTAAAAATATTCTATTCAAGATAACGCATTCATACCTATTAATCTGCAACAAAATTTAAAGTTACCCGACCTGCTTACAACCTTTATCTCTAATCTCCACTACTTTGACATACACGGTAAAACATTTTAATAATAAATATGGCTCACAAAGGTGAAACAGGAAATCTTTCAACGATTGAGTAAATACAAACATAGATATAGTAAATTGCCGCGGTAACGGTTTATAAGTCATATACAATAATAGCTACGCTGGTCGGTGACGAGAATGCATTATGGGATTTACTAATCTCTACCACAGTGGGTAAACAGAAGTGAAAAGCCTTGTTTTGTATACCCCTCCATTTTTCTTCCCTTCAATTTTAACGTGTAGATAAAATTTCATATATTTATATAACGTAACTAACAGATTTTTCTTCCCTATATTTAGGAAGTCTCCCAAGAAAAGTCTCCCAAGAAAGAGATCAGGTTTTATGGCAAGAAAAGAAAAAAGTATCAAATACAGACCACACAATAATTATTACTCTTTAAGACTGTGATTTTCCCAGTATATGATCAAAGGTCAGAATCTGCATTTTATTTCCTCACGAAGAACATCACATGCACATGACGGTTTACTTCAACTGAACCTATACTCCAAGTAACCATTCTCTTCTGTTCCTTCAACTGAACCTATACTCCAAGTAACCATTCTCTTCTGTTACTTCAACTGAACCTATACTCCAAGTAACCATTCTCTTCTGTTACTTCAATTTAACCTACTGCATGTATTTATCCTTCTGTTACTTCAATTGAACCTACTGCATGTATTTATCCTCTGTTACTTCAATTGAACCTACTGCATGTATTTATCCTCTGTTACTTCAATTTAACCTACTGCATGTATTTATCCTTCTGTTACTTCAATTGAACCTACTGCATGTATTTATCCTCTGTTACTTCAATTGAACCTACTGCATGTATTTATCCTCTGTTACTACAATTGAACCTACTGCATGTATTTATCCTCTGTTACTTCAATTGAACCTACTGCAGGTATTTATCCTTTATTACTTCAATTGAACCTACTGCCTGTATGTATCCTTCTGTTACTTCAATAAAACATACTGCGTGTATTTATTCTTTCTGTTATTTCAATTTAGCCCACTGCATGTATTTATTCTTCTGTAACTTCAATTTAACCTACTGCATGTATTTATCATCTGTTACTACAATTGAACCTACTGCATGCATTTATCCTCTGTTACTTCAATTGAACCTACTGCATGTATTTATCATATGTTACTTCAATTGAACCTACTGCATGTATTTATCCTTCTGTTACTTCAACTGAACCCACTGCATGTATTTATCCTCTGTTACTTCAATTGAACCTACTGCATGTATTTATCCTTTCTGTTACTTCAACTGAACCTACTGCATGTATTTATCTTCTGTTACTTAAATTGAACCTACTGCATATGTTTATTCTTCTGTTACTACAATTGAACCTACTGCATGTATTTATCATTTCTGTTACTTCAATTATACCTACTGTATGTATTTATCCTCTGTTACTTAAATTGAACCTACTGCATGTATTTATCTTCTGTTACTTCAACTGAACCCACTGCATGTATTTATCCTCTGTTACTTTAATTGAAACTACTGCATATGTTTATTCTTCTGTTACTACAATTGAACCTACTGCATGTATTTATCCTTCTGTTACTTCAATTGAACCTACTGCATGTATTTATCTACTGTTACTTCAACTGAACCCACTGCATGTATTTATCCTTCTGTTACTTCAATTGAACCTACTGCATGTATTTATCTACTGTTACTTCAATTGAACCTACTGCATTATATTCATCCTTCTTTTACTTAAATTTAACATACTGCATGTATTTATCCTATGTTCCTTCAATTGAACCTACTGCATGTATTTATCCTTTCGGTTACTTCAACTGAACCTACTGCATGTATTTGTCTTCTGTTACTTCAACAGAACCTACTGCATGTATTTACCTTCTGTTACTTCAATTATACCTACTGTATGTATTTATCCTCTGTTACTTAAATTGAACCTACTGCATATGTTTATTCTTCTGTTACTACAATTGAACCTACTGCATGTATTTATCCTTCTGTTACTTCAATTGAACCTACTGCATGTATTTATCCTCTGTTACTACAATTGAACCTACTGCATGTATTTACTGGAGTGTCTGGCATTACAAGATCTGATTGGAATCAAAACTAATTTTGATGGGTGAGCTGTCGTTACTATGATCAATAAATCTGACTGCTTTAGGGGTTTTAAAATTCCTTCCTTTTAAGTCTATCCTAACACATACAAATTCAGCCTGGTGGAAGTTTCACCAAACTGAAGTTGTTGCGTTGAACCAGAAGTTTAATGGATTGACACTCTTAAAGACTATATTAGACATTATATTCATATTGGTGGCATATAGACAGACACTATATTCATATTGGTGGCATATATACAGACACTATATTAGACATTATATTCATATTGGTGGCATATAGACATACACTATATTCATATTGGTGGCATATATACAGACACTATATTCATATTGGTGGCATATATACAGACACTATATTAGACATTATATTTATATTGGTGGCATATATACAGACACTATATTCATATTGGTGGCATATATACAGATACTATATTAGACACTATATTCATATTGGTGGCATATAGACAGACACTATATTAGACATTATATTCATATTGGTGGCATATAGACAGACACTATATTCATATTGGTGGCATATAGACAGACACTATATTCATATTGGTGGCATATAGACAGACACTATATTCATATTGGTGGCATATAGACAGACACTATATTCATATTGGTGGCATATAGACAGACACTATATTCATATTGGTGGCATATATACAGACACTATATTAGACACTATATTCATATTGGTGGCATATAGACAGACACTATATTCATATTGGTGGCATATAGACAGACACTATATTAGACATTATATTCATATTGGTGGCATATAGACAGACACTATATTCATATTGGTGGCATATAGACAGACACTATATTCATATTGGTGGCATATAGACAGACACTATATTCATATTGGTGGCATATAGACAGACACTATATTCATATTGGTGGCATATAGACAGACACTATATTCATATTGGTGGCATATATACAGACACTATATTAGACACTATATTCATATTGGTGGCATATAGACAGACACTATATTCATATTGGTGGCATATATACAGACACTATATTAGACATTATATTTATATTGGTGGCATATATACAGACACTATATTCATATTGGTGGCATATATACAGATACTATATTAGACACTATATTCATATTGGTGGCATATAGACAGACACTATATTAGACATTATATTCATATTGGTGGCATATAGACAGACACTATATTCATATTGGTGGCATATATACAGACACTATATTAGACATTATATTTATATTGGTGGCATATATACAGACACTATATTCATATTGGT